>JAUCBJ010008271.1:0-14710 GCA_032718475.1 Nemertoderma westbladi | reverse complement strand
GTAAGGTTAGAAAAAGCCGTCTCTGTAACCTGTTCCATTCTCTCTATTGGTAACAACATCGTTTATTGTTTAGGTTAGAAAAAGATGACTCAATGGAAATAAATATCATATATCTGACTATTGTTGTTTGATTTATGTGTCTTAGTGTAGTAAATTTGTGTTTAGGGGCGGTTGTTTTAATTTTTTGTCGAATTTATAACATTAGTTCACATGTATTTTTTTTGGTCAACAAGTAAATTATTTGATGTGAAAAGAATGTGTTTTGCTAATTTTTTATGTTTTTGAATAAATTTAAAAGGGTAGCGTATTTTATTATGAATTAATTAATTATAGCTTTAGATAGTCGTCAGCTAACTGAATCATAGACCAAATACTTGGTACATCGATGACTGCAAAATGTTCATTTTCAATATTCAATTTATCATTATAATATATTTTTTGGAGGAAAACGCTGCGCCTACACCTACGCATATACACAAACCCCCACCCACCCAAAATTACACTACACTACACTACACCCTCGTTAGTAAAGAAGCAGGTTACAGAGGCAGGGTGAAAGGACCATACATACCCCCCCCCCCCCCACCCACACAAAATTACACTACACTACACCCACGTTAGTAAAGAAACAGGTTACAGAGGTAGGTGAAAGGACCATACATACTGACCCCCACCAACACAAAATTACACTACACTACACCCACGTTAGTAAAGAAACAGGTTACAGAGGCAGGGTGAAAGGACCATACATACCCCCCCCCCCCCACCCACACAAAATTACACTACACTACACCCACGTTAGTAAAGAAACAGGTTACAGAGGTGAAAGGACCATACATACTGACCCCCACCAACACAAAATTACACTACACTACACTCACGTTAGTAAAGAAACAGGTTACAGAGGTAGGGTGAAAGGACCATTTATACCGACCCCCACCCACACAAAATTACACTACACTACACCCACGTTAGTAAAGAAACAGGTTACAGAGGGAGGGTGAAAGGACCATACATACCGACCCCCACCCACACTAAATTACACTACACTACACCCACGTTAGTAAAGAAACAGGTTACAGAGGCAGGGTGAAAGGACCATACATACCGACCCCCACCCACACAAAATTACACTACACTACACCCACGTTAGTAAAGAAACAGGTTACAGAGGGAGGGTGAAAGGACCATACATACCGACCCCCACCCACACTAAATTACACTACACTACACCCACGTTAGTAAAGAAACAGGTTACAGAGGGAGGGTGAAAGGACCATACATACCGACCCCCACCCACACTAAATTACACTACACTACACCCACGTTAGTAAAGAAACAGGTTACAGAGGCAGGGTGAAAGGACCATACATACCCCCCCCCCCCCCACCCACACAAAATTACACTACACTACACCCACGTTAGTAAAGAAACAGGTTACAGAGGTAGGTGAAAGGACCATACATACTGACCCCCACCAACACAAAATTACACTACACTACACTCACGTTAGTAAAGAAACAGGTTACAGAGGTAGGGTGAAAGGACCATTTATACCGACCCCGACCCACACAAAATTACACTACACTACACCCACGATAGTAAAGAAACAGGTTACAGAGGGAGGGTGAAAGGACCATACATACCGACCCCCACCCACACTAAATTACACTACACTACACCCACGTTAGTAAAGAAACAGGTTACAGAGGCAGGGTGAAAGGACCATACATACCGACCCCCACCCACACAAAATTACACTACACTACACCCTCGTTAGTAAAGAAACAGGTTACAGAGGCAGGGTGAAAGGACCATTTATACCGACCCCCACCCACACAAAATTACACTACACTACACCCACGTTAGTAACGACGACCATACATACCCCCACCCACACAAAACGTACCACGGTACTGTACATGTATGTAGGCCTATGTGTATGGTGTAGTAGGTGTAGGCGTAGCGTTGACCCCCATATTTTTCTTTAATGCAGTGATTTATGTAATAATTACTTAATTTATAATTTAATATTTCAACAAGATGTTAATTAGCCCAGTGAGATTTGCGTTCATTCCGCTTGTTTCATTGAAACTTTTAGGAAAAAAAAATTTAAATTAACAAGCAAACTGAAAGAAATTGGATCTTTTGTATAAAATAACCATAAACTCTTCCAACTTTATTAGTTTGCGGCTAAGAACATGCAAACACCAAATAAAATTATTTTTGGGCGGAGTTATTTATATTATACTACCGTAGCTTTCGAGCAATCGTGCATCTGTAAGTATACGATAAAAGTATATAATAAAAGCGCTTTGAGGAGTATGCTGAGCGTAGAAAAGCGCTATATAAATAACCAATATTATTATTATTATTATTATACCGCTACTCCGCTGGTCCGCATTACTTACCCATAAGGGCCTAAATACTTTGCATCTGGAAACACGTCTAAAGCCGTAGTATACTTGGATATATCGGTTTTAGCAACTAATTCCGGTTTAAAGTTGGCGGTTACAACACCGTTCTGTGAGTACATACAGCTGAGCGACACAGACACTGATATCTCTCGATTCACACTCCCTAACCCGTCCCCCGTTGGGCCCTTGGACCCTTCTCCACTAGTTATCTCACGATCAACTCGTGTTACTCCCGACTCGTCTTCAGTTTCACGGATCAGTGTATTCTTGTAAACAATGTAATCATCTGCAAGCGATAACGCAAACTTTAGTAAATGTTAACTGCCCTTTCACCAATATGACCCCCCCCCCCCCCCCCCCCCCCACCTCCGCCGGTATTTGTACAATATGTAATAGCCCGGTACTAATAGGGTTAATAGACATATGAGATAAGCAGAAGAGACTTTCTGAAATATTTTTAATAATTCAAGTTTATGCAATTATTTCCTACTGTAAATTACATACAGTATTTGTGACTAAAATTAAAATTGTCATAAATGATGGGGTTCTACTGGTTTATCCAGTAGGACTGTAGCAATCATGTAAATGTTTTTGTAATCTTCCCCAACCCCGTTGTTGGTAGTTAATAAGAATATAATGAAATATTATAATTCAATAGTTCCTTATATTGTACTTCAGTTAAAGTTAGTAATACAGTAGTATAAATTAATCTTAATAATATATAATTTCAAATACAACACCATAGGCCTACCGGCTACCGGTACCACTCCTACAGTCCCTCTACACTGTAGGCCTACAATATATACATAACGCAATTCTTACTACACCGCTACTGCCTACCAGTACTACCATCTTCACGACCTAGATTAAGTTATCTAATTATTTCTTCATTTTCAGCAGTAAATTAATTCCTACCTATTACTCGCTTCAATTGACTGTTACCGAACCACTTCTCACGACTATAGGCCTATATTAAGTAACAATAATCGAGACTCAATGAATCAGCTTTATCAAGAGTATGTACTGTTATACGGTCAATAAACTATCTATCTATCTATCTATCATTAATAATGGTAGTCTCTGTTTGTCGGTTGTCGGCATAGCATAGCGCATAGGCTTTTAATCCGATTATTGGTGGCAATCATACCGGTACTAAATGCTAAATTATCTACTATTATACACCTGTCTCACATTAGGATATACTAGAAATCGACCAACCTACAATAACAAACCATACACACCCAGCCAGCCTGCCAGGCCACCAGTAAGAAAAGGTGTCGATCTATCATCATACCAAATTTCGTAGCATTTTATTGAAATTTGAAAAAAATTAGGGGGGGGGGGGCTCCGACCCTCTAGGCCCTAAAAATGGTTGTTGTATTAAGGGTTATGGTGTATATAAACCATTGTAAATACCAATAATAAACCGTTGTCCCTCAATATTACAAAGCATGTTTTACATATCAATATGAGATATTTTGTCGAATATATCACATTAGAAAACATATATGTATCCTCTGCAGAATTTTGTTGTATCCTTGCCAACATTAATATTCCAGTATTATTACTAAACAATGGATTTGTATTTCTATGTAGAACGCCTTGGTTGAACATAACCGTAACCAACAAATAACACGTACCGCCTGCTGTAAGTTTTTTGAGACCGCAACCGTTACTGCTGTAGACAATGCTCCACACCATATGAGTCCCGTTATCAGATCCATAGCAACTGCGGTCAAGCATGGTGTCTTTAGGGTTAGCTATCTTGTTTTCTACGGCAACTCGCATTGATGTTTCTAAACATTTCAGTTCTACTCCTGTCCTCCAGAGATCTAAAACGTATAAGATGACAAACAACGTTAATGTTACAATAATTAGTGTTGTCTGTCAGTCTGTCTGTCTGTTGATCTATGTCCGTGTTGATCTGTCGTTATTTTCAAATTTTACACATTCCTGCTACGTTTCCCCCTAAGCTAAACTTGATTTTAATTATTTCGGTTGGACCTATTATATTTAATTACATAACTTCCCTATATAATTCCAGAACAATATATATATATATATGTATATATTATTCTTTAAATTAAGATATAAATGCATATATTTGCATGCAAAATGGAGACTGTAAAACAATAACAATAAAACAATAAAAAATACATTTAATAAATTAACTGCATGTCAGTGATTTAATTATCTTGATAACTTGTTACCAAGACAGAAAATGAGAAAATAATTGTAATTATTTATGATCTAGTTGTGTATTTAGAATTTAGATAGTTTGTTTCCGGAATTCATTATCGGTAGTCATGGAAACAATGTTCTGCTGAACTTCCATGTTAAAAATACAAACTATCACTCTGTAGGGCTGTACTCATTAAGAAACCTGCCGAAGTCTGCAATAAGGAATTGTCTGATTTCTCGATGCGAAGGACTGCCTTGCTTAACAAGAGATATACTGCTGGCTGGGTTTTCCTTTTCTCGCAGTGACCTGCTAAGTGGTCTAATCTGTTTATCTCTATGCAGGGTAATACTTGGTTTTAACAGGCAGGTCCTACAGTATATTGACTCATTGATAACTTGGTTAGTAGTTTGTGTTGTCGCGATATTAATGTCACCTCCATCAGTAATGTTGGTGTGTAATACGGTAAACAGTTTACCTAAGAGAACTTCGGTAATACGGTAAACAGTTTACCTAATAGAACTTCGGTAATACGGTAAACAGTTTACCTAAGAGAACTTCATCTGTTATTTGTCCAGGCGAATCGTTAGACTCCTCTGCTGCTGTTATTCCTGTCGTGAGAACAATGGCAGTTACCAAGGCAACGCAGACCACAATTCGCTCCATGTGTCAGCCAGGAGTCAGAAACACATTTTTCGAAACCGAAATACAATGTATCATCTGAGTATATAGTTGTTTTAATTAAATAATTAACACATTTACATTATTCGAATATAAATTTTAACAAAAATATAATATTTCATTGTCACCGGAAGTTCATCTTTTAAGAAATAAAAATAACATTAGAATTTCGAAATGGTGTGCAAAGCATTTGCGATTCGCTAACATCTTAATATATTATATTATTAATTACGCATCTATGCGATTTTGGCAGCGAATTATGATTTAATTGTGTGCAGTGTATGTATTGTATAGCACTGATGTATGTACTGTAGTAGAGGTATGCAATAATGCTTTATACAGTAGGTATATTCAATAGCGTAACATTTAATTGGTCACTAGGCTACACGTACGTAACACAGCAGTAACTTTGGAATTCCTTCGCGCCGCGGCACATGAGTGCGTTTTAGTTTATTTTAAAGATTGAAATATTCAGTAAGATGGAAGCAACTAACAAATCATGGTTTATTGCTTTGGTTTGCTTATTTTTGTATTGATTAATGTCACTTGCTGCGTTGCCGTTTCACAGTTTGGTGTTTCCCTATCAGCAGTGCAATGCTGTCATGAATATAAAATAACAAAGATTTATGTAAAGGATTTCTCGTGCCTTCAGCACGATAGGCTCCTAAACGGCTTTTAAAAGTATCTCAAAATATTTCCAAGTGCTAACTCACTTCGTTTACTGATTGGGTTTCTCGTTCGTGATGACGAACGCAGTATAACTCGCATAAAACACGGACTTACAACGACTTGTACTTTACTGACTTCTACAACTTTTCTTCTACAGTTCAAAAACACAGTGATTTATATTTTCCAGATGTTATTAATGTCTTCCTTCGGATAAAAATAATGTACTGTACGAAACACTATTGAAAAACCTCTGGGAAGAGGGAAAAAGAGAAACCGGGTGTGAGGGGTGCTTTGGGTTCGTTAGGAACCAAAGTATAACCTCCAACAATAATGTACTGTACGTAACACCATAGAAAAACCTCTGGGAAGAGGGAAAAAGAGAAACCGGGTGTGAGGGGTGCTTTGGGTCCGTTAGGAACCAAAGTATATCCTCGAACAATAATGTACTGTACGTAACACCATAGAAAAACTTCTGGGAAGAGGGAAAATAGAAACCGGGTGTGGGTGGTGGTATGGGTCCGTTAGGAACCAAAGTATATCCTCGAACAATAATGTACTGTACGTAACACCATAGAAAAACCTCTGGGAAGAGGGAAAAAGAGAAACCGGGTGTTGGGGGTGCTTTGGGTCCGTTAGGAACCAAAGTATATCCTCGAACAATAATGTACTGTACGTAACACCATAGAAAAACCTCTGGGAAGAGGGAAAAAGAGAAACCGGGTGTGAGGGGTGCTTTGGGTCCGTTAGGAACCAAAGTATATCCTCGAACAATAACACTAAAATACACAAAAATAATACACAATAGTATCACAAACAATTACAGTATAGTAGGTCTAGGTCGTGAACAGTCTAAAAGGCCACTTTTAGTCTGTATAAATCTGATAAGTCTAGAAAGGTATTATTTTGTCGCAAAATACTTGGTGCGGCTTCACGCTATTGGAAAACTTGGCAATAGTGCAAACACCAGGTTATTTTTCTGTGTCCAAACGGGGTGGTACCGATTGGACGCAGAAATTTCGCAGTTACTTTGTGCTACGACTCAAAGGTTTGACGGAGGTCTAGCCTATGAGCCAGAGGGCAGAGTGCTCTAAAGCACTGGAGGGCTGGTTTGGTCTACAATCTCGGCGGGAACTAAGCACCACGACCACAGAGATGGTTGTAGGAACAGCTTAGCCCGGAGAGGAGAATTTGAGCCAAGATAGCGTGACAATGGCTGCCATCTACAAGGCCGAGTTACTGACTGAATTATGAGTGAGATGTGGCCCATTTTAAACCCGGTGTTAGTGGTCAATAAGGAGTTGAACCCTAATTATCACTTGCTAAGGCTTGATGTCTTTCCTTAGCAAGGATTTCTAATATTGATAATACACGTTAAACTATAATTGAAATTTACAGGTGGCAGTGTCCAATAATGTATACACCAACTTTATATCACTGAATTTATTGGATATTATAAACAAGAAGGGCTTCTCTTAATGTATTGTGTGAACCAAGCAAATAGATTCAGGCTAAGAGAATAAAGCTCTCCCATTGGGTGAGGTTAATTGGGGAGTTTCCAGGGAAGGCATTACTTACAGCTGTTAGGTTAAGTTGTTGGTGAATGTAGGTGAACGTAGGTTAGGGGCCGGTAAATATTGGATAATTTTTTTTGTTTTTTTTTAATGTTTTTTATCTACTTCTTTTTTTATGTTATATATATATATGTTATATGTTGGGGGACTGTGTGAGGGTTTTGTGGGGAATGTGGACGGAAATGATATGGGGGAATGGATATACTGCATCTAAAATTAATATCACGAGGGAGTGCGTTTTATAAGGCCTGCCTAGGAAGGCGTGAAAAATCGATTACATTTTATATTAGTTTCCAAAATGATATAAATGATATCAAATAGTATTTACTATAATCCTTGAACGTCGAGTTAAGTTTCTTTGTATGGATTCCACTGAAATCCACAATAAATCATGGGAGTGAAGAGACTTCGCCTGCGAGAAAATTTAGCCCGCGTCCAATCTTCTTTAATTTGTAACGCCATCGTTTATCGTTTTGGTTAGAAAAAGCCGTCTCTTTAACCTGCTCCTTTCCCTCAATTTCTTACTAAAATGTTTACTAACACAAATCTTATTGGGTAAAGGTTACTTGAGGCGAAGATTGCCTTGCGGGTGAAGGTTTCCCCCTTCTGGATTGGACGCGGTCGAAGGTTGCACCCAACCCCACCACGGCACGGTATCAGAAATTAATTGTATTTCTTTGATTTCAAATTGTTGACATTACTTGTAAATCCTCTCATTATTGGTACACTACAAACTACTGTATTACTGCACTCGTTCGAGTGCTGCGGATCACTCAATGACCCAGTTCGGCCCTATGCCTACAGCGCGCTTTCGGTATGGTAGCCATTGCAGTAATCAACGGCAACCGGCACCCCCAAAGTGCAGTTGAACCCTGAGTAGTTAGTTACATTAATGCCAGGACTCTCACTCACTCACCCCGCTAGACTCGTTATTATTGAAACCCTACAACAAAGGTTTCATCACCAATCGCGTAGTTGTTGGATCACCAACCCGACACCAACCTAAAGGAATGTAGCGAACTCTGACTTCATCTCGGAGTGCTTCAATCTCCACTCTTTGACTCTTAAAAGACACGAATAATAAGTTACTTCTGAAGGGAGCTGGGACTTTTACACTCAAATATTAATTATTTACTGAACACCTTTAATGCCTATAGGTTTTTAATGTTATTTTTTTCAGATAGGGGGGACTTTTGTTCGACTCAACATATCAAAATGTATCCCTCTCCAGGGCAAAATCGACGAAAGTAACAGCTGATCACTCCCAAATATGAAACATATCACAAGAATGCTGCTCCGGGTTCATTGTGTCAAGTACAATGCACATATCTCCAATCAGTCTCTATACAACATTGGAGGCATTCCATTAGTCTCCCCTAGCTTGACACTTGAACGGAACCGCCTCCGCTTTGCTGGACATTGCTTCGCCGTGAAGACCAGCCAGTGAATAATCTTGTGCTTTGGCAACTATAGCAAACGGCAACATGCAGAGGCGCCGTCTGAAGCTTGCTCGTCAGTGTTTCGGCAGAATCAACCTGTCAATAACTTTGTGCTGTGGCAGCCTGATGGTGAGAATCGAAGTCAGACAACCACATTAGTTTTACGTCCGCGTAGCGAGACCTCTAGTATTCACACCGTTGTTGCTGTTGGTTTTGTTAATTTCCAGTCAGGTTGTTATAGTAATAGGGCTTCATACGGCGCAGTGGCGAAGTTAGTAGAGCGTTAGGTTTGGAATCTCTAGGTACCGAGTTCAATCCCCCTTTACGGTGAATTTTTTTGGTAGTATTTATTGGTAGTAAGCCATTCAAGAAGGAGACAGTTCATGAGTTAGTAGACGTGGACCTTTGAGCGATTTCGCGCTTGTTATATTTTGGTTTAATTTGATATATTTTGTTATATTTATAATTTATACCTAAATTACTCTACTTTATTTTTCGTTTTAGTACTTTTTACTTCTGTCAGTTGCGCATGCTCCACCTCCAATAAAAAATTCCATATGAAAATGGAAAACAAACATGCAGGTCCAGCCCGATGATTTATTTCACACTATTTTACCCCTCCGTTTAATTTAATGTAATTAATTAATTAATTTTTACAAATTAATGCACAAATTTGCATTAAAGGAGTACTTTAATAATATATTCCTGTGGCTTCCAAAACGTGATGATATCAATCAGATGTCAAAAAGTTATTCCCTGGCTGAGGCTGATTAAGCCAGCAACAAACTATAGCTGCTATTGGGAACATAATTAACTTGTGTTCCTCATGATGTGTGTGTTATTCAACCATCTCTCTGAACTCATAACGCCCACTCGCACTTCGTCCAGTTACAGTTATACGATGCAATACAGTTATACAGCTATAACGCGTCGGAAAGGTTGAGGAAGCAGGTATGCTGCTCGCGGAATCCGTTGTGCGTAGGTAATACATTACTGTGGCAACGGGATTCGATTCGGGGAATGCAGCCACTCTCCACGCGCAGGTAAAGGATGATCCAACCGCGTACATGGCGGCCAAGCTGAAAAAAATATTCCTTTATTTGAGGGAGTTATAGTAGAACTCTACAGCAGGACAAATATTTAGTTGCTCAGGCAAATATATGTCGGGTTGCTTTCTTTATATACAAAATATTCGCGGGGCAATAAATAAGGGCAATAAATTTGAAAATGTCTATCTATATTGCATATATATGTTAATTATATTAATTAATAATAATCCTTAGCATCAATTTACTATATATAAGAATGACTTAGCTTCATAAGATATCTTGGATTATAATAAATTATACGTCAACTTATTCACATAAGCAACTCATTCATCCATCTGTAACAACAATTGTAGTAATAATGAAATATATAAGAATATTTACTAATAATTGGTAGTGTAGTTTACAACCCGGCAAAAAAATAAATATTTTTTAGGCTATTTATTGTTTAAATTACGTCATTTTGTTGAGAATGTAATAAAACTCATTACGTACTGTTACAATATAGTAATATTGAGTCAGAGAGTTTGCACGAGGAGTCGGAAAAGCGACTCAGAATTGAGAGTAATAGTACTGAGGCGGCCGGATGGCTTTCCGGATCTGCTTGTGTTTATTGGCGGTAGCCATGGTAACCGAATCGTGGGCGTGGGGCCGAGACTACAAAGTGGGTCTGGGACCGATGAGGAGACGAACCCCTGGGATTGCGACGCAACGGAACGGGTTGGACAACCTCGGTCCGATGTCTGACGGTTCATTCCGGTCCCGGATGAATGATGACAACTCCGGGAGACTCCGGAAGAGGAGTCTGCATGGGTTGTCTGCGAATGTGGCCCCTCTGGAGAGGTTTAAACGCGTCAAGCGGGGATATCGGAACATCTGGGGGGACGAAGGGGACCGGACCCCAGTGGGTTCCTTTAATGATCCCATATTCGATAAACAGTGGTATCTGGTAAACACGGGGCAAGCAGGGGGCAAACCGGGGCTGGATCTCAATGTGATGGACGCCTGGGAGCAGGGGTTCACAGGAAAAGGTTAGCGAATCGAGTTAAAGTGTCCTATAAAATCTGACGTCTTCAATAAATAATTAATTGTACTGATAGTCTATGCCATACATACCATATTCAATGCTTTTTCTCAATTAATTTTTTTTTCTTTTTTCAAACATTGAGAAAACATTTCTCAATGCTTTAGAGGAGCACAAAATAATTAAGAAAAAATAAATACATTAAGAAAATCATTGAATATTAATACTAAATGTATCCCAAAACAAACAAAATAATCTGCAGTAATTCAGTCTGTGACTGTGGAGTGATAATATAAAATTTAGTGAAACTATTTTAATAGTGTAGTATTGTAGGTGCTTGTAAATAATAATTTAAAACAAATTAATTTATTATTATTATTATTATTTACTTTTATTCTCATGAGATATTAATATATTACCTTTAAAAAATATCAGTAATCTGCATTTCATTCAATTTCAATTTCAATTTCCCCCCAATTCAAATTATTAATGTTTTTAATTGTATTTTACTACACATGAAGATTTATCATGTAAAAATACTTCACGATCATATAATATTAGAGTATTTATTAATAGTTAATAGCGCTGAATATCCCAATTAGCATTAAAACATGTTATATTCAAGACAATACAGTCCCATTTTATGGGTCACAGCTCGTTCTATTATACAAAAAAGGGAACCATATAGATATCGTGGTAAACACAGGGTTAAAAGTGCGCACTTACAAATGAATGCAATTATTATGGAAGTTGGATAAAACCGAAACAATTTCATTAGTTTAATAAGTTATAAAAATACAAAACGTGATACAACCTGGTACGACCTGAAACTGCTACAAGTCGTTTCAGGTTGTTTTTATGTGCTGAAATTTTTATTATGGAGGTTTGAGAAGTATTTCAACTTGAGATACCGCTACTGTAGGCCTATAGCCTTATGTAGACGAAGTGAAAATGGAGGATTGAAAATTGAAACTGAAAGTTTCTCACAAATCATTACTCTCTCTCCTCTTCGGCGCCAACCCAGTTTTGTTTGACTTGCAGGAGTTACCGTCGCCATAATGGACGACGGATTAGACTACCTCCACCCCGATTTGGCACCCAACTACAATTCTGCTGCGAGCTACGATTTCTCCAGTAACGATCCCTACCCGTATCCACGGTACACGGATGACTGGTTCAACTCCCACGGTACCCGCTGTGCCGGGGAGGTGTCTGGTGTGGCGCGCGACGGTGTTTGTGGGGTCGGAGTTGCATACGACTCTAAGGTTAGTCGAAACGCCATCCAGCGATATCGGTGGGAATCGTAATGCTATTTAGATAGCTTGATGTGGAATAAATGTGGGGCGAGCCACGAAGTTTAGGTGACCCATTTCGTAGTATTCAATTAAATTTCTTAAAAAAATATAATTTGAATAAGAAAACGGATTTAAAAGTATGAGATGGTGTCTGGATGTCGACCTTATTGAATAGAAATCCTCAGAGTTCAGAGATTCTCTCTGAATGTGGTTAATGCCTGGCAGAATATAAATCAAAGATAGAAATCGCAAATTACTTCTACGAATTAGGAAAAATATGAACCAATTAAAGAAAGTTTTGTCGGTTTATATCACTCGCAAAAATAACTATTGTGTAGTAAATTTAGTGAGACAGGGGGGGTGGGGGGGGGGGGGGGGGGTCTTGAAACAAATCTCATAGCAGCTATCTCACCCAGAAGTTGAATTATCAGTTGAGGAAAAGGAGTTCTGGTTGCATCACGTTGTTCTAACCAAAACAATAAATTAAATTTCTATATAACAGATTATAGTTTTAATTTTGAGCTCCGTCACGTGTTTTCCATGAAAAAGCGCCCAAATTCAACCCCACCCTCACAATTTATCTGTCTGTAGAAGGCCTACAGTATGCGCTTTATATACCAATTTATAAAGTAATATATTATAACGAACCTGTCTTTAGACTGGGTAGTTTTTGTCTAAAGCTGAGGCCGGCAAAAACACGATGGATATATATATTTATATATTTACCTATATCACTACATATGTCACTATGTATGTTCACCAAATGGCTTGAAACCACTTGCATGCATTGTAAAATTGTAAACGCAAGTATTTATCAATTGTTGTCTAGTTGTTGAATAAAAAAGTTGGGAACGATTCGAAGTGCGATATTCGAAATATTTGCATATTTTCAACATTATTGAACGCGAAATTAAATACCCACAACTCCCTTGCTTGAAATGTTTTTCAGGTGATTGATATTTAGCAATTATTATGAGGTTACTTACTACTGAAATCTGACAGAATGCCAAACGTATTATTATAGTTCTATCTCTATTCAGCCAGTTAGTGTAATGTCAAGCAGTACATCATTTATATATCGTATGTATCTATAGGGCCTAATTGTCATCGTTATAATACTGTCATCAACTTAGGCTAAGCTCAATTGTAATGCAAAGGCTTAGTAGGTTTTGTATATCTGGGACGTTTACAACAGCTGTCGATTAAACTAACAAAACCATAAAACTGAACCAGGGTGGCTGCCAGCCGGGTACCAACGGCTGTTGGGTAGACTTAAGGGAACATTTCACAAACTTTCATAGGATGCTTGTACATGTACATTATATTGGTTGCTCCGATGTTTTTATTAGGCTAACTGAGAATGTATCAGGTATAAATACTGTAATTATAGTGTTCTTTATTTTATTTATCTAATACAGAAAAGACCCCTCCGCAGAATAAACTGCTCTTTTGGGCCGTTTCTCAGGTTGCGGATATGGATACCATTTCACAGATCATCGTAGTAATTGTGATTATGATTTGTTTGCCTAGGCGAATGTGTATTACATTAGATGGGAGGCAGTTTTTTGGTTGATGCAAGTCATTCTTGGTTTGCATCTTCCAATCCCATCTGTTTCTTGGAGTCTGTGTAAGACAGGTTCGTTTAAAGCCATCTTGATGGCGTTCTAGTATATATATTAATATAATAAGTAATACCAGTTTATCTTTATACATAATTATCAGTACAATAAACAGATAAATTATTACCGTACAGATCGCAGGAATACGGATGTTAGACCAACCCTATATGACGGATTACATCGAGGCTGCTTCGATGGGACACGCGCCCGATCTAATAGACATTTATAGTGCGAGTTGGGGGCCGACAGACGATGGTAAAACCGTGGATGGACCCAGAGAGAAAACCGTTGCGAAGATGGCCTACGGGGTCAACAAAGGAAGAAAGGTAGGCCTGCTTGTTATTGTTGATAAATTTGTATACTTACGCCCACACTACTCGGGGCAAATAGTTTCATATACAGTATTAATTCAAATTAACAACTTTGAAAGGGAATTACGGGAATATCAAATAGAGATAATAATAAAGTATATTCTATTCTTTCTTTATTCATCGGGAAAAAGAGAAAAAAGGAAAAAAAAACAGCGAAAGTAAATAAGAGCAATAAAAGCTAGGTTAGTGGATGAATTCTTGTAAATAATTAGAAATACTATAAATCCGCGATTTTAACTTTAGTTTTTAACTTTAGACTTTTATTTTTACTACTGTAAATACGTGATTTTCTAGTTATTGTAAATTTGACCATCTCATTATTCTTTCAATTATAATTGTTTAAGACGAGTGCTCAAGTAATTGTACTGTATATCCCAATCGGCCAGCAATGCGAGTAGT
>JAUCBJ010008270.1:0-11217 GCA_032718475.1 Nemertoderma westbladi | reverse complement strand
TGATAAATAAATACACACTAATAGGTTTGGACTCTGCCCCGGTTGTTAATGATCTAAAAGTCAGGAAGTAATCTGATGAGATTACTTACAGATAGTATTCACCCATTGGCTTTCCCAAAAAGTTAGTAATCTTGCTATAATTATAGAAGAAGACAACTGCCATGTTGGTAATGATAATTAGGGATTTAAATGGGTTGGACGTCCACAGGTAACGAATATTTGTGAAATTGACAACGCCAGATTATAACAGTAGTAATTATAATTTGTCTCACTAACATTACCAATAGTATTATGTGGTGATAGCATGATACCAAAATATTTTATTAGTTATAATCAAAAAAAATATTTCATATAATACATATTATTTGTTTTTAAAGAGAAGGTAATTAATTAATTTTGAAGAAAACTAAACATCCCAAGATGTGGTAGGTTGTTAAAAACTCAAAAAAGTGAATATTTTCTGGCCACAAAAGTATTTATTGATATTATATCAATCAATTATATCATCAATTATATTATAAATATTGCAAAGTAGTACAGTATATACATTCGAAAGCTTGTGAAACGCTGAATACAACATTTTCCCAGCAGGAGAAAATTATTGAGATGAAATTATAAATATCGAATTTTGAATAATTAAACAATTAGATAGACTAAACTGTAACTAACGTGTAACCCGCGGTGTAATGCAATTTGATTTAACGCATCATAATTCAGTATTAACAGGTTACAATTTCCGTAATTTCAGCAGAGTAACATAGCAAACTGGTACCGGAAATTGATGTTTCATAAGGAAAAAGTATCTCAAGTTAATTATGACTTTAGTCGTTTTTATTATATACTTCTAGAGAACCTAGTTGAAAGGATGTTTGCTAAAATGTAACAGTTTACGATTCTGATAAATATTTATCATTCAACAATCAGTTGTACTTTGCGTTACATTGCGGACATCTTGCTCAACCGGAGGGTTCTTTCTACTTACAGTCAGTTCAAGTCGAAATTATTTAATGACAGTTGTTTCATTCGAGAACGCAAAAAATGCGCTTTCTGGTAAATATGTACTTATACAAGAATAGACAACATCATAATTTGTAAATGTTACAAATGGATAAACAAATAGTAATAAAATAATGTATAATGGTATCATACTGAATTCTTGAACATATATTAATAACGTTTAATAGAGTCAATCAGCAAGTTGAATTCTGCATCCATATCTCCATCTAATTAATATCGTTCTAAACATTCGTAATCAAAGAATATGGATACTGTAAAAGGACCATTATTTAGTGGCTTATGTCTCTGCCCAGTTAGCCAACCAAGTAAACCCACGGGAGTAAGATCAGCAGTAACCGTCTGAAAATTATCATCATCACCCATAATAAATAACTTCACTATTGGTATCTTTAAACTTTTTGTCTTCTAGGTTAAGCACAAAATCCTGTAAGTTGTCCATTATTGATTCCTCATCATGCTTACGTCGCGAAATATCAGTAATTTTGTAATTTTGAGTAATTTGGTTCCACTATCGAAAGAATATAATTAGCGTCGATATCAGTGTAGCTACCATCATGAGGTATTACAAACAAGCATTAACTCTATGTTTGTTTGAATAATAGATTTGAATCCGTACAAAACTAAACCTTTGCAAATTCTTCTCTAAGTACAGGCGTCAAGAGCACCGAATGCAGACTGGACGGACTGATGAGGTTCTGATTAAGGACATGGGGGGCGGTTGGCAACTCGCCCTTGCGTCAGCAGATGATAGTGGCAATGGTGGAATTGGTCTATTGATGAATCCAACTGCACATGCAGCATTGGACAAAATAGACCAAATCTCTAACCGCATCATCCGTTGCCACTTCTCATGTTCTGGAAGACTGGCTAAGAAGTTTCCTAAGGTGGTTCTGATTGTGTGCTACTCTCCAACTAGTGTTGCCCCTGTAGTGGAGGTGGAAAATTTCTACCACAATCTACAAGCAGCTACTGATGGAGTGGATCAGCATGCATTCTTAACATTCCTGGGGGACTTTAATGCAAGTCTGCATCACTCACCTACATCACCCTGGGTCTATAGCAATAGTGTTAACCGAAATTCTGTCCATCTTCAGGATTTTATCTCTGGAAATGGATTGTTTTCGGCTGGAACCCAGTTCAAGAAGCGAACTGGAAAGCTATGGACTCATAGTGGACCCAGTGGTCACAAGTCCCAGATAGACCATATTCTGTTTCGTAGGAAATACAGGAGCTCTATACAAGACTGTAATGCATTTACACTTCGACAGTTCTCCAGTGATCACCGCCTTATTGTGGCCAAGGTAAGACTTAGTCTGTGTGCTAGCAGAACAACGAAATCTGCCTTGCCGCGGCATGACTGGTCCTCTCTGTTGCAACAGCCAAGTGTGAGATCCAGCTTCACACTACAGCTGAGCAACAGGTATGAGGCTCTTGCCTCTGAGGCGGCAGATCACTGTGAGGGCTATACTGCCTTTACAGAAGCAGTTAAGTTAGCAGCTGCAGAAACAGTTCCTGTATACCCTCGAAACAGGAAAAGGGCCCCCTGGACTGACAACAAAATTCAGAAGTGCCGAAATGACCTTCATAAGGCGCAGAAAGATTCCCGACTCAAACAGACTACAGCGGCCAAGAATGCAGTTAAGGCTGCATCTAGGTCCCTGAACAGGCAGTACTCGGTTAATTTACAGGAGCTAATAAACCAACAGGTTGATGCCATCAATGATGCTGACGACAGCAGGCAATCATCCCAGGCATGGAGATCGATCAACTTGCTTGCTGGTCGAAAAAGCCAACCAACCACCAAGGTTAAGGCTGAATCACCAGCCAATCGCCTCAATGGTTGGAAAGCCCACTTTGAAAAGCTCCTCAATAATGACTGGGTATTGCCTGATAACTTTATAGAAGTAAAAGTGTCTGAGTCTGTACTCCCAGATATTCCCATTGGCGATATCTCCTTTGCAGAAGTGAAGGCTGCTGCAAAGAGCATTAAGACCAATCGTGCCAGTGGAGTAGATGGTGTTCCCCCTGAGGTCTTTAAAATACCTGAGTGTTTAAAGCTCATCTATCCCATCATAGTAGACATGTACCAAACAACAAGAGTCCCACAAGAAATGAAAACAAATAAGTTGGTGCCAGTTCCCAAGAAGGGCAACCTAACACTCTATGGTTCTTTTCGGGGAATCTCATTGATCTCGATTGCTGCAAAGCTATACAATAGGATTCTATTAAATCGCATCAGGGATCCCATTGAGAGACTGCTCCGTGGAAATCAGAATGGGTTCCGTAAAGGTCGTGGGACCATGGAGCCCATTTTGGCACTTAGAAGGATAATTGAAGAATTATCAAAAAAGAAAGACAGGGCTGTTATCTTTGCTGACTTCTTCAAGGCCTTTGATTCAGTCTCTCGCTCACGTATGTTCAGCATACTTTCATTATATGGGATTCCTGATGAAATTATTGCAGCAATCAGATCAGTATACAATGGTTCGACAACAGTTGTGTCTACTGTTGACGGTGATACAGAACCATTTGAAGTGTTATGGGGCATCCTCCAAGGAGACACACTTGCACCTTTCTTGTTCATTATTGTGGTTGACTATGTTCTACATATGTCCTTAGATCATCATAATGATGATGGGGTGATGATAACTCCACCTACTGGCTCCAGAAGTCGAGGAAATCCTGCCAAGTACCTAACTGATCTAGACTTTGCTGATGACTTAGGAGTACTCTCAGAATCATTAGAGGGAGCCCAACGGCACCTCAGCTCATTAGAACATGCTGCTTCTAGTGTTGGTCTTTTTATTAACTCCAGAAAGACCAAAATTTTGACAGTTAACTTTGAAAGTCCTCAGCAAGTCTCTGATCGGATGAGCATAAGCTCAAAGGATGGTATGCTTGAGCATGTGGACGACTTCTGTTACCTGGGATCATGGATCCGGAAGTCAGGTGAGGACCTTCGAATACGTAAGGGAAAGGCATGGGCAGCCTTGAATAGGCTTTCCAGGATTTGGAAGTCACCGAGAATTAATCGGAAACTTAAGGTCCGATTATTTAGAGTAGCAGTAGTTCCAGTACTCCTCTACGGGAGTCCATGCTGGGCTCTAACTGCTGAGGACACCAAATCTCTGGATGGCACATTCACAAGAATGCTACGCCGGGTTCATTGTGTCAAGTACAATGCACACATCTCCAACCAGACACTATATAACATTGGAGGTATCTCATTGGTTCCCCCAAGCTTGACACTAGAACAAAATTGCCTCCGCTTTGCAGGACATTGCTTTCGCCGTGAGGACCAGCCAGTGCATAATCTTGTACTTTGGCAGCCTCATGGAGTGAATAAGCATGGTGGACAGCCCATGACTTTCTTGAGACGCATCTTAAAGGACACTGGCCTTGAAGATGCGGATGATCTAGCAAATGTCATGGGTGATAGGGAGTTGTGGCGGTGCAATTTTGTTGACAAGCCGGCACAGCATTCTTAAAAATGCAGCTGCAATGCAGCATGCCGATCCTAGTAGTAGACAGGCGCCTCCCACCTCCTCGATAATAAACTTATGGATATTGTATCCTTTACCGCTATCAAGTTTGCTTGATTAATTACCCCAGTATACCCATGCTCTCTCACTAAATCGCCACAATCATCAGGAAAATCTTCAATGTTTTTAAGAAGATCATTATCAATAGGGGATAAAAATTTAGCTCTATCAAATGACTTTATGTTACAGTTGGCACTATTGAGTAGGTCATAACAAGAGCTATGCAGAAACTTGGGTGCGGGGCCATCGTGAACCAAACTCGTTGTAACAATTTCACCAGCAGCTTCAAAGTTTCCATTCTTCACATTCAGCATAGAGTCCACCAGCACTCAGTTTGGAAACAAATGTTTTCCCAATTCGGCAATAGTATTAGCTAAAAATTCTTTGGCAATGGCGCAGCTGTCAATACCATCTTCTCCAATCATCTTGACAGTCAAGCGTTGTTTTGCAGGGTTTTTTTATTCTTACTCGTTTCCACAACTCTAATATCCGATAAACTGGAGGCCCCGCTGTAGCACTAAATAGAATTGGCTAGAGTTATCAAATACAGTCGAGATAGAGGATAACAGTTGCGGTATGCTCTCATACAGAGGTATGTGTGCTGGCAATGCGTTATCCATTAACAAAAAATGTAATTGGTCATCTAGACTCTTATAGACTATCTAGACTATCATTTATACTATTATCAACTGTCTCTAAAACAAGATTGGAAATTTCATCACGACCCCTTAAATTGATTACAGGTATTTCAGGAAGGTTGTTCGATTCATTAGATATTGGGGCAATTATTTCAGTTTCATTAAATAGCGGCTCAAGATTCTCTTTCCCATCGTCTAAATCAGATAGGTCGAGTATTTTATTCTTACAACGTTTACGCGGTGGTGAACAATCATTGTCTGTATCACCATTAGAGGGCTGCAGGGAGGGACTTTGCTAAAATCGTCATCAGTACAAAGATAAAGCACTATACGCTTATACTGTACTGCTTGCCAATATTGTTCTTGAAAGATTTCAAAATAAAGGGGGTTGATGTTCCTGGAATCATTTTAGATATTTCACCATTGTCTAAGCACAGGCAATAAATCTTCCTTGAATTAAAACAGTTTGGATTATAGACTTTCCCCTTTTCTAATGCTTTACTAAGTATCTCTTCATATCCATCCGATTCCGAAACCCGCAAAGGTAGTCGTTTACCTCGTTTCGGTTTTAACTGTTCTGACATATCACACCACTCAAATAAACCAATTGTGATAACTACATCAGAAGACGGCTTTGGCTTAGAACCAGTTTGTTTCCCTTTACAGTCACATAATCATTTAATAACAGCACATGGGTTGGTCTTGGTGTAACGTTTTCACCACTAATACTCGAAGGAATATTAATAGCTGTACTTGGGGGAATCAGAGTTCACGGGTGAACCACAGGATTTACAAAACATGTCTCCATCAACAAGATACTTTCCGCATTTCGTACAAAACATTTTCCTTCATTTACAAGGAAAGCTTAACATCTTAACCTGTTAAAACTAACAGTCCTATATCTATGTCGCAGTGGCCGAGTGGATACGGTGCCTGAACTGCTTACACAATAGTGTTTGGTGGTGCAGGTTCGAATCTGACTAAAGGCTGTAGAAATTTCGCACTGTGTCCCTAGGCAAGACACTTTAGACATTAGTGCCTACGCCAACCCAGCGGTATAATGGGAACCTGGCTTTGCTGGGGTAATGATTAATAAAAGAGCTTTGAGTATGCTGAGCGTAGAAAAGCGCTATATAAATAACCAATATTATTATTATTATTATGAGTCTTGTCATTTAACAATTTTTATATTGGAAGGAAATTACAAACCCGTATAACGCAAGAAACAAGGTGATATCAATTATCAATTTATATATTTGATGGTTTTCAAAATTTGGTGCTAGCACCACATTTTGCAACCACTTCCGAAAAATACAAGTTTGAGATGTCTAGCTCGATAATTATATATTCCATTGAATTCAGAACATGGAATTTTAATATAATTTAGTTGGTATTATAACAAGAAAGTTGGAAATTTACGTGGGTTAACGAGTTCACATTGTACGTGGAAGTGTACCATGTATATCTGAAAGGAGCTCTATTGGAAGGGGCACACCCATCTCATTACGAGTTCATGTAAATACAAGACATCTTTAACATTCCCTTACGTCTATAAATTTATTCAATAATTCATATTATATTTATGTTTTTATGAAGAATAAAATCGTGGACATACGTAAATACGGTTGTTTAAGTAATTCTATGTATTTATGTGGTATCAACCGCCTTCAATTCAAATACATTACATATCTACACACCGCATGATTTACGGTAAAACGACAACTATAATAAGATGGGTAACTTTACAAGTGAAGTTATCTTTCAAGTTCTAAGCCAAAGTATTATCGTGAGCAATAAGAGTGTATGTGACAACCGGATATCTTTTGTGATATCATGTCTTTCAGTGTGTATTACAACGTACAATACAGTAATTGATAAGGGTGTGGCTTTACACCGAAGAGTAGCTATTGTTATAGCGACTACATCATGTTCTGTTTTCCTTTATCATTGAGTTATGCCCAACTTTTCTGCTAACGAGATACAATATTATCTGAATGTCACATATATATGTAGAGCTTCGAGGTCTCATGAAACACTTGTAAGTGGGTGGAGTGATGAGGTACTCTGCAAACAATGAGGGAAAGAAATAAAGTAAATTAGTTAGTATGGTAAAATCGTGAAAGAATAATTTCAACTGTTTGTTGAAATAATTTCAACTAATGTTTACAGTTTAATTTTTGCAAACAACACCATAATAATGACAAAACTTCCCCTGTATGGTTCCTCTGACACATTGTGGACA
Source organism: Nemertoderma westbladi (assembly GCA_032718475.1). Classification (NCBI taxonomy): domain Eukaryota; kingdom Metazoa; phylum Xenacoelomorpha; order Nemertodermatida; family Nemertodermatidae; genus Nemertoderma; species Nemertoderma westbladi. Next base: position 3,778 of record JAUCBJ010008270.1, on the reverse strand, counting down.
TGTTCACATTGGACTGATAACTCTGTGATATTTAGAATAATAAGTTTGTGAAGGCTAGATTAGGTGAGCTTGTACGGTACGAGTACGTTTAATTAGCTTATTGATATTTACAATATTGTTAGCGAATATGGCAGATCAAGTTCGCAATTTACAGTATAATTAATAATATATAAATTGAATATGAATAATATGAATTTACTTTTATAAAAAATAAACATATTGGAATGGCATTAATATACGCCATATTTACCCCAGCGTTTCCTGTGGAGTGTATAATAGTTCCGGGGGGACCGCACTGGAAATTAGTTGTAAGACTTTGTGCCTAATCCCTGGTCTAGCGGCCGAGTAAAATTGCCTATTTTTTAAGGTTTATTGATGCCACCCATTTTTATATGTAGGCGACCCATTTCTTTCATTATTTCCCGATATGTCGTTAGTTACATACCGGTACATTGCATTATTTATTGTACTTACAGTTACCTATATCGCTCTCGCTATACTTATATTAACACAAATGGAACATGCGAAGGGCTGGAAGGTAATCGGACACCCGGGTAGGGCACCGCCCCATCGACGTGCCCAACAAAGTTTGTTGAATCGAATCGAAGCGCCCGATTTCGATTGCCTCGATGTAAATGACGACGGATATATCGCGGCAGATGATCTTGGCGATATTGAAGAAATGCTAATCCTAGCCGACAGTGATGGTAAGTTACCATTTTAGATGCTAAGTCACCATTTTAGATGGTAAGTTACCATTTTAGAGGGTAAGTTACCATTTTAGATGGTAAGTTACCATTTTAGATGTTAAGTTACCATTTTAGAAGGTAAGGTACCATGTTAGATGGTAAGTTACCATTTTAGATGGTAAGTTACCATTTAAGATGGTAAGTTACCATTTTAGAAGGTAATGTACCATGTTAGATGGTTAATTACCATTTTAGATGGTCAGTTACCATTTTAGATGGTAAGTTACCATTTTAGATGATAAGTTACCATTTTAGATGGTAAGTTACCATTTTAGATGGTAAGTTACCATTTTAGATGGTAAGTTACCATTTTAGATGGTAAATTAAAATTTTAGATGGTAAGTTACCATTTTAGATGGTAAGTTACCATTTTAGATGGTAAGTTACCATGTTAGATGGCAAGTTACCATTTTAGATGGTAAGTTACCATTTTAGATGGTAAGTTACCATTTTAGATGGTAAGTTACCATTTTAGATGGTAAGTTACCATTTTAGATGGTAAGTTACCATTTTAGATGGTAAGTTACCATTTTAGATGGTAAGTTACCATTTTAGATGGTAAGTTACCATTTTAGATGTTAAGTTACCATTTTAGATGTTAAGTTACCATTTTAGATGTTAAGTTACCATTTTAGAAGGCAATGTACCATGTTAGATGGTAAGTTACCATTTTAGATGGTAAGTTAGCATTTTAGATGGTAAGTTAAAATTTTAGATGGTAAGTTACCATTTTGATGGTAAGTTACCATTTTGATGGTAAGTTACCATTTTAGATGGTAAGTTACCATTTTAGATGGTAAGTTACCATTTTAGATGGTAAGTTACCATGTTAGATGGTAAGTTACCATTTTAGATGGTAAGTTACCATTTTCGATGGTAAGTTACCATTTTAGATGGTAAGTTACCATTTTAGATGGTAAGTTACCATGTTAGATGGTAAGTTACCATTTTAGATTGTAAGTTACCATTTTAGATGATAAGTTACCATTTTAGATGGTAAGTTACCATTTTAGATGTTAAGTTACCATTTTAGATGTTAAGTTACCATTTTAGATGGTAAGTTACCATTTTAGATGGTAAATTAAAATTTTAGATGGTAAGTTACCATTTTAGATGGTAAGTTATCATTTTAGATGGTAAGTTACCATGTTAGATGGCAAGTTACCATTTTAGATGGTAAGTTACCATTTTAGATGGTAAGTTACCATTTTAGATGGTAAGTTACCATTTAAGATGGTAAGTTACCATTTTAGAAGGTAATGTACCATGTTAGATGGTTAATTACCATTTTAGATGGTCAGTTACCATTTTAGATGGTAAGTTACCATTTTGGATGATAAGTTACCATTTTAGATGGTAAGTTACCATTTTAGATGGTAAGTTACCATTTTAGATGGTAAGTTACCATTTTAGATGGTAAGTTACCATTTTAGATGGTAAGTTACCATTTTAGATGGTAAGTTACCATTTTAGATGGTAAGTTACCATTTTAGATGGTAAGTTACCATGTTAGATGGCAAGTTACCATTTTAGATGGTAAGTTACCATTTTAGATGGTAAGTTACCATTTTAGATGGTAAGTTACCATTAAATATCTCAGCTATTTCATGAACATAATGAAGTATTAAAGCCATGTCAAAATCATTGGTGTTTTTCTGCAATAATTTATCAAAATATGCTCTGATTTTTTTCAAAAACCACATCGATTTTCTTATTTATAACTTCTATCCCACTCCACGAGATAGATAATCTTAAATGAACGTCAAAAGAACAGGTAACACTTACATTTATAGCAGTAATCAGCTGTTATTTGCTACGTCTTTCCGCTGGAGATGGATGAATTTTGATTGCGTTGGAACACCCCCTATCTGTGGCTGTCTGAGAGGAGAGATAAGTAGCCTATCTCCCTGTTAATATTGTTGTGTTCTAGAATATTTATTATAGTTTCATCGTATTGCCAAAGTGACTAGAGCTGAAGTTGACTCATAATACAATAATTCACCTCAAATATCTCAGCTATTTCATGAACATTACCTGTTCTTTTGACTTTCATTTAAGATACTTTATCTCGTTGAGTGGGATAGAAGTTATAAATATGAAAATTGATATGGTGAACAGGTATATGTGAACAGGTACCACAGGTATATGTGAACAGGTAACACTTACATTTATAGAAGTAATCAGCTGTTATTTGCTACGTCTTTCCGCTGAAGATGAATGAATTTTGATTGTGTCAGAAAACCCCATATCTGTGGCTTTCTGAGTGGAGAGATAAGTATCCTATCTCCCTATTAATATTGTTGTGTTCTAGAATATTTTTTATAGTTTCATCGTATTGCCAAAGTGACTAGAGCTGAAGTTAACTCATAATACAATAATTCACCTCAAATATCTCAGCTATTTCATGAACATAATGAAGTATTAAAGCCATGTCAAAATCATTGGTGTTTTTCTGCAATAATTTATCAAAATATGCTCTGATTTTTTTCAAAAAACCACTTCGATTTTCTTATTTATAACTTCTATCCCCACTCCTCGAGATAGAGAATCTTAAATGAACGTCAAAAGAACAGGTAACACTTACATTTATAGCAGTAATCAGCTGTTATTTGCTACGTCTTTCCGCTGGAGATGGATGAATTTTGATTGCGTTGGAACACCCCCTATCTGTGGCTGTCTGAGTGGAGAGATAAGTATAGCCTATCTCCCTGTTAATATTGTTGTGTTCTAGAATATTTATTATAGTTTCATCGTATTGCCAAAGTGACTAGAGCTGAAGTTGACTCATAATACAATAATTCACCTCAAATATCTCAGCTATTTCATGAACATAATTAAGTATTAAATCCATGTCAAAATCCTTGGTATTTTTCTGCAATAATTTATCAAAATATCCTCTGATTTTTTTTAAAAACCATATCAATTTTCATATTTATAACTTCTATCCCACTCCACGAGATAGAGAATCTTAAATGAACGTCAAAAGAACAGGTAACACTTACATTTATAGAAGTAATCAGTTTTTTTAA
>JAUCBJ010008269.1:0-39182 GCA_032718475.1 Nemertoderma westbladi | reverse complement strand
AGCCTTGATTTCGAATTCCACGTAGGTTTTCTTCCAATACCACCGGTATGCTACAGTATTATAACAGTAGTTACTGTGGTGGTTTTTCTTTAATATAAATTGTGTAATTTTCAAGGTGTACAGAAGTTTAACTCGAATAAATCGCCGAACTCCAATGTGAATCCGGTGCTGAATTGGATTGAACTTAAATGGATAAATCTGAACTTGACAAAAAAAGTGAAATTGACAAGAAAATGAGTGTAAAAAATAATAATTTATTAATTATCAGTAACAAATCGAGAGAAGTTAACAATAATATAAAATAATCAGACAACATCTATGTAGTAGCAAACAGCAAAATTATAACGTCATTTTCAATCACATACATATAAATACGAAATTGTACCAAATAACATCTTACCCTTACCGTCGTGTAGGCCTACAGCTAAAAAATGTATACACAATCCGTCAACTTGAGATAAAAGTCATTTATTTAGTACATCATAATCGAATTCTGCTCTGAGAAATATTTTATATAAATATTTATAGTCATCAAACATGCTCACAATCAACACGATTTAATTCATCAAACAAGAAAAGTAATAACTTTGTTAAGTTCTCACTTTTTTTGTTTGATGAATTAAATCGTGTTGATTGTGAGCATGTTTGATGACTATAAATATATATATAAAATATTTCTCAGAGCAGAATTCGATTATGATGTACTAATTATTAATTAATAATTAAATTAAACTATAATTAATAATATTACTTCTTATTCAACCCTATATTTTGACAATATTATATATATATATAAAAAGACAATATAAAGTAGCAGATAGGGAGGGGTGGGGGGAGACTTTCAACGCAATCAAACTGTCGCCCTCTCCAGGGAAGATCGACGCATATAAACCTGACTACAATAAAAAATAAAACGTATTGTTTTGGTTAGAATGATATGTGACTGTAACCTGTTCCCTTCCCTTAATTTATAATTAGCATTGTTAATCCACCGAGATTGAAATCGCGTCAAGCCCCTACCCCTCCAACCATGACCCTCTCTATTGACCCCTATAAATGATCTACAATCCTTACATCCCAAACTTTATCCATATTAAATTGTTAAATTAGGTTTTGGGATGGAAGGAAGCGAATAATGAATGGCCTTGATTTTAACAACCACATTACTTCTGGGAAACAATGTTACTGAGGCGAAAATTATTTCGTTAACGTTTTCTTTAGATTATTTTTTCCGAGGTTTGCGTGATAACCGTAGATCAGTTTCAAGTTTTAGATTTGGTTTCTTATAAAGTTTTGCTTCTAAAGTCGTAAAGTCTACATTACTTCTCTCCATTACGCCACTAATTGTACTGCTGTAATGTGATATGTTGACCTCTTGACTTATAGTTTGTTAAAAACTAACTAACTGTTAATAATAACAACAACGTTAAGTAATGTTGAAATTTTGGTAAGAACGTTTCCTACTACAGTATAAACTTTAATGAATCCGCATTATTCGTGGTATGTTAATGTTTAAAATTTCAATTTATAAATAAAATTACGACATTCAGGACATAAACAAACACTCAAAAGAGATGCCAATACCGTTCATGTAATAAAATATGCGACTACAAGCTGTGAAATACATTAATATTTGTAAGAAATAATATACAATAATTATATGGGACACGACAAATAAATGGATTGATAAATAACGGTTAACCAATTCATTGGAAACGATTAACCGGTATGCCGACATAAAATAAAGTAGTTACTAACATGATGATGTAATATATAGTTACACAATACGATTCTGAGGTAGTAAAGTGTGACGCAACATATTGGTCATCAAAGAGGTTAGGTTTATGGATTCTGTCCATCTAAAATGTTTCGTCTTCAATATTTTAAAACTTGAGTCAATGACGCATAATGACCGCAAAGACCAAATGTGTTTAGGGGGTTTATACAAACATTTTAATTTGATTGACAGCAGTAAGGGAAAGGAGCAGGTTATAGTGGCGGTTTTTTTACGTTTTTTTCAAACCAAACCAATAAACGATACTATATTTTACTTGCGGTGGATTTGCGCTGCAGATCACTTTTTGACTTGCGGTCAATTTAGGCCTGTTGTGTCTTCGTAGTTGTACTGTATGGGATGTTAGAAAAGTCTTTCCGAAACCATGCAGCGCGGAAACTTTTCCGATATATTTTTAGTCGTAGAATATACTTTCGAGTTATAAGAAGAATACAAAATACATACGCCTAAAAAAAATAACCAAAATTTTTAACATAATTAGTGCTAAATTCAATTTCTATTATAGTTTAACTCTTCAAGCACACAGCAAATATTACACACTGCATCAATCGTTGCGCCAATACAACCGAATGATAAAACAGCACAAATTGGAGGTCGAAAATGTAGACCCAATTTAAGTTGACACCTAAGTTGATCTGCGAGTTGGTGAATCTCTCTAGAGACGCTCAGAAAACGACTTTCCGCGTTTGTGGCCCCTTTGCAGCGATCCAGAGTACTCATCAGTTTGACTACGGTTACGTACACCACCTGATGGTAATTCCGTGAATGGCACAGCGCATTGTCGCAACCAAGTATGCTCCCCCATTGGTACGTTGGATAATTCTACTGGGTGGTGCGGTTTCGGTGTTGGTGTAGTTGTGTCATCATATATGTGACTGTGGCGGTTGAGGTTGGTGACCGATTGAGTTTTTTTAGCAGCGGAGACTGTGCGATCTGCCGACGGGGGAGTAGTCCCAAGGGGGAGGAATGAGTTATTCGCTGGGAGGCCCCAGACATCATTGGCATCGGAGAGGTGGGGTCGTTTTATCCCAGCTATAGTGCGTCGTGGACTAGTCGACGCAAGATTCTCTTGCGACTTGCGACAGCGACCCTTGGAGGCAATGGAGCGGGAACTGGCGGTGCGGCGGGGTGGATTGCCCACGAAGGTGGACCCAGAATGAAGCAGTGACGCTGGTGGTGAGCCACCCATAATGGCAGTATTAGGTAGTTGCATCCCACCTGCCGAAACGGTCACCACAAGGTGTTTCCGTTTGCAATCCGATGGTCCATCATCATAATCAGTGTCGTCATCCTGGTATCTCATTCCAGCTCTACTGCTGTGGCCCAATGGCCACCGGTATGGTAATGCCACCTCCTCACCCATCCGCTGCGCGCCTCCCTCGCCCAAGTCCTCCCCATCTGGTTGATCCCGGCGGAAGTTCTGCATCAATTCCTCGTCGGAAAGCAGCGGGTGGTGCGTCTGATGGGGAAATGAACGCTGCGATTTCTGAATCTGTATTTTTATCTGTGATGGAAGGATTGTGCTGTAATCGTGAGAGGATTTATCAGTGTATGATGGGGATGCCGGCCTCTCATTGCCGAGGTCGTTGTGATTTTCCTCACCGTTGAAACTCAACCGATTTATCGAGGTGTCGTTGATGCAATGCCGTCGTGGTTGTTTGTGACATGATAGACAAAATCCTCTGTTATAAACCACCTGGGCGTCATTTGGGGGTGACCTACGCCGCGATGATTTGGGTTCCCTTGGCTTGTATCTCCGTCTGCGGTCATAATACCGAAAGTATAAAATCACTACGATGAGAATCACTATAACTAAACAAACGACAGTTCCTAGTATAGCCACGGCTAACACAATCTTATACTTACTAGACGTTTTCTCGTTTTTAGGCTCCACAGCCGTTACCTCAGGTGTATTAAATTCAGAAAGAATGGTTACCGGGTCCTTATCATGATGCATAGTTATAATAATGATAATGTCGACAACATCTTGGAGTTTGGGTGTCCCACGATCTTGGGCTTTTATCGTAAGTGGTATAGGATCAACCATATAATAAGGCGTTTTAAGCACATACAACTGACCAAGTGGACTCACATTGAAAAATCCCTGATAATTCCCACGCTCTACTCCGCTTTCAATGGAATAGTCAATTTGACTATTTTCACGAATATCTGAATCATTACAAAGTATTTTGACTATTAGAGTTCCCTGTACTGCGTCCTTTGAAACGTTTTTTACAGTGTTATTCTTTGGATACGTTATAAGTGGTTTGTTATCATTTACATCCGTAATGATAATGTGAACTTCAGTAGCAGCTTTATTACCTCTTCCGAAAGTTCCTTCATCCCAGACATGGACCGAAAATTTGTAGGATTTTTTCCTTTCTCTATCAAAGATTGCGTTAGTGGAAATTTCGCCAGTTGAAGTGTTAATTGTGAAGAATTGAGAATCTGGACTTTCATATAGTTTGTAATAAAGACTACTATGTTTAGTATCATCTATATCATGAGCATTCAGACTTCCAACATATGTATCGAGTGGTTCGTTTTCTGCAACGTAGAATGTGTGCACTCCGCTAGATTTACCCTGAAACTGCGGAGAATTATCATTTTCATCAACAATGATAATTTTGAGAGTTGCATTGGACTTGCTGGGTTGATCACCAATGTCTTCGGCGAACACAGTCAATGTTATAATACCATTGGTGGATAGAAACCTTTCCCTATCGAGACCTTGGCTTTGTGTTATCGAAATAACCCCTGTAGTACGATTAATCTTGAACAGACCTTGATTGTCATCCAAAAGAGAGTAGTAGATCACACTTCTACCACCGAGATCAGGATCGTGAGCTGTTACTACAGTTATGTCTGTGTCCGGTTGGTTTTCACGAATTTCAACGGTATAAATATCTTCACTGAATTTTGGAGGAGTGTCATTGATATCGATTAATTCAATAGAAATATTTTTTGTTGATTTCAAGGAAGGTACACCATTATCTTCAGCTGTGATAGTCAAATTATGTGCGCGAGAACTTTCTCGGTCAACAGCATTCATGACATATAACATATGTGTTCCAACACTCAAATGTTTTAATCCAAAGAACTTGCTCTCAGATAATCCATCACTACCGCTTTCCAACACATTAAGTGTAAGTACAGAATTACCATCGCCATCATTATCGCTTACAGTTATTATACCTACCACCGTGCCTACTTTGACATCCTCCGAAACTAAAAGAGTGGTCACGTTGTTACTGGTCTCTTTGATTCTAGTGCGGGCAATAAATTCCACTTCCGGTTTGTTATCATTTACATCCAAGACGTTCACCTTGACAATGGCCGACCCGGGAATGGAATATTTACCTTGGTCCTTAGCTACGACGTCTAACTTGTACTCCCGAATTTCCTCAAAATCCAACACTTTCGTCGCAGTAATTATACCATCATACTTATCTATATGAAATTTACTTGCAGTATCTTTATCCATTTTCTGACTAAATGAATATTCAACACGACCATTGTCGCCATCATCTGTATCTGTAGCCTTCACCCTGATTAGTATTGGTTCTATTGCGTTATTTTCAGTGACGTTACAAATGTAACTGGAGAATTCGAACACAGCGGAATTATCATTCAAATCAAGAACTTGTATTTGGATTCTCATTTCACCTTGCAGTCTTGGCTCCCCAAAATCCGTAGCTATTAGCTTCAAATTGTAAGTGGAACGAAATTCTCTATCCAGCCGTTGGCGAGGAACGATTCTCGGCTCCAGAAATCCATTTTTCTGCTTCTTTACAACGAATTGATTGGCATATGGGCCCGTCAGCAAATATTGAGTGACTGTGTTAAATCCCGTGTCGATGTCTTCTGCAGGGTCAAAAATTATATTAGACATGGTATTTTCGAATATGGTCGCATTCTGAAACGGTGAAGAAAATGTTGGTTTATTGTCGTTTATATCAACTATCTCAATCTCAACTGATCGGATGTCATCCAGTTTCCCGCTACTGTGTTCAAGTTTCACCATAAAAGTTTGTAAACAAGGCTTCGAGTTTCTCTTCCCATTATCGTTACGACATATCTTCTCTCTGTCCAACACTCTCTTGGTGATAATATCCCCGTTTTTATAACCTATTTCAAATAAATCGCTTTTAACTTCCTCATTGAAAACAAACTCCCGAAATCGAACACCTTCTCTCTCATTTTCATTAAGTTGGTCTCTTAAATGGCCGACAAGAGTTCGAGCTGGCTTTTCTTCAAGAATGTGAAATCGAATAAACGCGGATTGGCATAGGCAATTTTGGACTAGTCCCATTAATAGGATATAGAGTATATTGTCAAAATATACCATCTTTGATATCACTAAACAATAGCTAGTTTGTTTTATGTGGAACGAAGTACTCAGTGTTATTTGATATCTACGTTGCCTTTGACATGTAGTATTTTTTCTCTTAAGTCCTCGGTTTAATCGAGCTTGTCGTCTCCTTTCCGGATTGTGTGCGGCATACGTCGTAGTTAATTACCGGTGCATTAGGACTGCCGGTCGTATTGCCTACTTTCTGTCAATGCCCAGATCCAACACTCAACGACCTGCAATAAAGAATAGGAATAATACAGTTTACTTGTGTGGATGACGACTGTAGGCTACTGTCAATGCATTTACATAAAGTACTGCCCTATTTACCCTGAGTGAGTGAGTATTCAACAAGAGATTACAGGTAAGTGATTTACATTAGCTAGCAAAGAAACCAACCAAAAAAACAACGTTATTCAGAAATAAATAAATCAACATTGCTTTCTCCCTATTATACTGCAGCTATTATAAACGACAGGTATTTTCCATAAATATTTAAACAATCGTTAAGTGCAATACGGTGTATGGCTTTTCTCTGACTCAACAAGTGGCATAGCTAATGCGTGCACGAGGATTAGCTGCATCAATTGCATGTCTCCTTTCGATGGTTGAAAATACCTAAGATTATTGTGAGTGAACTAGAGCCGCCGCATCTATAATGCAAGGTCCTTCCTTACTGTACATTATATCTCCCCAGTCTCCACTCACGTAACAACCTTACTTAAATTACAAATGGATATTCTTTGAAGTTAAAATGAAAAACGCAATGGTTTGTAACACTTCTTATCTTTCATAATCGAAAATAAAAAACAGTAAAAGGTGAGGCTTTGAAACACTACAAGTCAATGACTATGTTATAATACAATAACTCTGACTATGATGTTATTTATTCCAATAAATTTTTATCATTTTTGAAAGTCTTTAAAAAATCACCACTTTGTAAAAATTGTAATAAATTTCTGCATTTTACGTTATCTCTCCGACAGTAGAAAATCCAACTCCATAATAACACTAAACACAATAAATGAATGGCTATATTTTGCTACGAAGAAGCAAAATTTCATAATATATTATTATACCTGACATGGTATGATTTATTAATATTGCCTAGGGAATTATATTCTTCCATTCCTACAGCGTTCTATTTTTAAATATTTTCTGTACAGGGCAGCTTGTAATCACTCCACGCATAGCACATGCATAACTCATGTAGCAGAGTATACTGCCCATATGGTCCCATTATAAATCTACATAACCATTTTATTTTGAATATCACAATTGGGATGGCGCAGTATACTGTAGTACGTATGCAATGATGGGTAATTAATGTATAATGAATGCATATATATCGAGCTATACAGCCAGCGCAATAGTTCATACAAAGCACACAGCCGGGGATTTCGATGTTATAGAAAGCTTTAAGCTTACTCATACATACTGCATGCGATTAAAAATGCTAGCGTAAAGACCGCAGGATTTTATAGTAACATCTGCAAAATAGTCTGTGGTTATCTATCAGTGGTGGTTACAGCTGCATTCACTATAATGTATCAATGTTTATTGTTATTTCTCATTAGAGGCGTCGTATATGAGAGAATATCGAACGCCTAAAACTCTACTGTTGCTGTAACTACGGGACCGCACCCGTGATGGATTGGTAAGCTGGACGCAAAATCGAAGAGACAGGTTCGATCCCTGTCCGTAGCGAATTCCAAATAATTTCCGCGTCAATTATTGCCAAAGTAATGTTTAAATTACTTATTCGATCAATTCAAAATATTTGTAGTTTTTACGATACGTAGCCAGATACGATACGTAGCCAGATACGATACGTAGCCAGATACGATACGTTTATTTCATGAAATCGAACCATGTAACCACTGTTAGTTGTAAACCTGAACTTTATAAACCTGTATTATATCAACCCTTGCTGAACTACATCAATCCAATCCTTTTTAATTTCCTCCATATTTTTTATAATCTTGAAGGAACATGTATGAATGAATTGAACATGAATTCCCATCATAGTAGACATGAACCGTACAACAAGAGACCCACAAGAAATGAAAACAAATAAGTTGGTGCCAGTTCCCAAGAAGGGCAACCTAACACTCTATGGTTCTTTTCGGGGAATCTCATTGATCTCGATTGCTGCAAAGCTATATAATAGAATTCTATTAAATCGCATCAGGGATCCCATTGAGAGACTGCTCCGTGGAAATCAGAATGGGTTCCGTAAAGGTCGTGGCACCATGGAGCCCATTTTGGCACTTAGAAGGATAATTGAAGAGTTATCAAAAAAGACAGACAGGCATCTGGCTGTTATCTTTGTTGACTTCTTCAAGGCCTTTGATTCAGTCTCCCGCTCACGTATGTTCAGCATACTTTCATTATATGGGATTCCTGATGAAATTATTGCAGAAATCAGATCAGTATACGATGGTTCGACAACATTTGTGTCTACTGTTGATGGTGACACAGAACCATTTGAAGTGTTATGGGGCGTCCTCCAGGGAGACACACTTGCACCATTCGTGTTCATAATTGTGGTTGACTATGTTCTACGCATGTCCTAAGATCATCATAATGATGATGTGGTGATGATAACTCCACCTACTGGCTCCAGGAGTCGAGGAAATCCTGCCAAGTACCTAACCGATCTAGACTTTGCTGATGACTTAGGAGTACTCTCAGAATCACTAGACGGAGCCCAACGGCTCCTCAGCTCATTAGAACATGCTGCTTCTAGTGTTGGTCTTTTTATTAACTCCAGAAAGACCAAAATTTTGACAGTTAACTTTGAAAGTTCTCAGCAAGTCTTTGATCGGATGAGCATAAGCTCAAAGGATGATATGTTTGAGCATGTGGACGACTTCTGTTACCTGGGATTCTGGATCCGGAAGTCAGGTGAGGACCTTCGAATACGTAAGGGAAAGGCATGGGCAGCCTTGAATAGGCTTTCCAGGATTTGGAAGTCACCGAGAATTAATCGGAAACTTAAGGTCCGATTATTTAGAGCAGCAGTAGTTCCAGTACTCCTCTATGGGAGTCCATGCTGGGCTCTAACTGCTGAGGACACCAAATCTCTGGATGGCACATTCACAAGAATGCTACGCCGGGTTCATTGTGTCAAGTACAATGCACACATCTCCAACCAGACACTATATAACATTGGAGGTGTCTCATTGGTTCCCCCAAGCTTGACACTAGAACAAAATCGCCTCCGCTTTGCAGGACATTGCTTTCGCCGTGAGTTCCAGCCAGTGCATAATATTGTACTTTGGCAGCCTCATGGAGTGAATAAGTATGGTGGACAGCCCATGACTTTCTTGAGACGCATCTTAAAGGACACTGGCCTTGACGATGCGGATGATCTAGCAAATGTCATGGGTGATAGGGAGTTGTGACGGCGCAATTTTGTCGACAAGCCGACACAGCATTCTTAAAAATGCAGCTGCAATGCAGCATGCCGATACTAGTAGTAGTAGTAGTAGTATAATCTTGAACTAAATAAACACATTTTTTAATGCAAAAATGCACCCTTTTTGTTCTAATACTTCCAGCGTTGACTGCCCCACTCATATTTTAGCACGCTACCCTTAGTACATCACTCTCTGTTTTACATTATTTGAATTTGTTTTACATTATATACCATTGTATTAAGTAAGACGTATAATTTATGAATAATTATATAAAATTAACGGAATTTCGAACTTAATTTAATCGATATTAAAGAATAAACAAATAAAGTATGTCAAATAAAAATATTTATAAATCCTCACAGTACTGTTAGGCATACAAGAATTGAAAGATTTCTTTCCTCTGTCCGATTCAACAGTGACAAAAAAAGATTAACTTTTATGTCTGGACACACTTTTTTTACTCTCATACTATTATATAAGTGAACCAAGGTATCGGTACACTACTGGGTACAGCAGCTATTGTCAAATGTTAGTCTTACATTCCTATAGGCCTGGCCTACTTGCTGTTTTACCTGTAGCAATCAAACAGCAATATTGGTGATAAACACTGTACGATACCGGTTTATATTTAATTTATATTATATTAAGCAATGCCTCATCGGAAAGACGGAAAGAAATGTTTCAATTTTGGAAAATATTACATATATCACGTTGATAAAAGTATTTTATAAGCAAACAGTACTCGTCGTCGTCTACTTCACTTGACTCGCTGCGCTCTGGCGAGTAAACCGACTCGCGAACAGTTTTCATATAAAGTGCTACATTTATCAACGTTATATAATTAGTTATTTTAATTTCAATACAAACTGCATTTAATCACATTAGTATCGTTAATATTATGTAAGTTATTTAAGTCTCAGTCAAAATATAGTTAGTTACAAGGTGTTGGGAAGCCGTGTTATCAGGTGTTTGTGATTATAGGACTACATATACTGTATTATATACTGTACTGTTGTAGCTTGCCAACACCTTGTTCTATAATAATAAAATCAGGGGCTAATATAACGGCAGTTGGCATTTAAATTCCAACTCCAGATCTTAAGAACCTAGGGCCAATTTGGTAGTTTGAGTTAAAACAAACCTATTAAGACCCCTTCTCATACACTTTCTCATATGCGTTCATATAATCCATATATTTTGCCATGTTATTTTTTAAATTAGAATCCATACATTGCCACACGTGCCGTTTAGTACATCACATCCTAAATATTCCGCCAACTGCCATTATTAAATCGTGAAAAAATCTCCCAATTTTTCAGGAATTCTCAAAATGAGTAACATTAATAAAAATATTGTGAAAATAGTATGTTTTACTTACCGTTCATGTTTATTGTTTATATCCGTAACAATATTATAATATATATACATATAAATATGCGTAAAAATAGACAAATAACGACAATAATTAAGTATCATTTAAAAACAATGCTAAATATTTACGAAAAATTAAACAATATTCGACAAAATACATGCAGGTAGGTAAGTGGAGACGCTAAACTCTAGAAATGCGAATCAAACAAGTGTAGAGCATAAACACAACTCATCTACAGTTAAAATTCTGGCTCAGTTTGCCTGCGAAAAGATTGACCAATAGGAGGACAGCATTGCTTGATCAGGGCTCCTTTGCGGGATCCGAGATTGAATTCCATTGTGGCCAGTTACAAGTTTAACGAGGAAGCTGAGCGTTGAGCCAAGATAGCAATACGAATTTGTATTACCGCCCGCAAGTAGTCTGGGAGACCAACTTTGAACAAAACTCGTTTGCTATCAAGTGAAGTGTAAGAGAAAGAGCTGACGGCCCTAAACACTATGATGTTTGTTGACTTACCCATAAAGGAGTTGGAGCTTATGTGAAATGAACAAAGTACAGTGTAGTAAAGTAGTGCGAAATGAGTGCATGGAATACATTATGAGCATTCCCATATACAGTAGCAACGCAGTACACTTGATGCACTATTAATTACCTTCAAACAAATTTATTCATAATAATAAGAACATGCAGACATAAAGTAGTACCAGTACTACTTTGAAATGTATGTGACTCACATATCTCACGTAGCCTAATATGCCTCAACGTTTACCAATTGCAGAATTATCAATTAATTATGGTTGATCAATTACAGTTGTTAATTGTGAAGCTAATGAAATTGGTGGTTGTGGTTGTTGGTAGTCGAACTTAGGGACGTTAGAGTGGAATGGATGGTTGATAAAATGGCGTTGTTTAATTAATTTAATAAGTTAAATCAATTTAATGTTTTTTTAATTAATCGATAAAATGAGGACTACAGTAGTTAAATTACTGGGAGCAAATCTTGGGATAGGAGTAGCGCCCACCCCTAACTTCGGGTAGCAGCTATCGAAAGAGGAGCCCTCGGGTCGCCTTCGGGTCGCCTCCGGCCTCGTCCGACTGTTTGCTTTTCTTTGCTTGTTTAATTAATTAGTGATCATTTGGCGTTGTTTAATTGACTGAAAGACGGTTTATCAAAGACTTTCCGCGCCGTATTCTAGAACGCCCATCACAAACGAATCTCGCCCATTTAGTGTACAATTTTTTGTGCAGTTACAAGAAAATCCGGAAACTTACTGTCAGACGAGGCACTCGTCACATATTGAGAAACTAGAAATAATTTTCCTCTCAGTTGGAGACTGACGGAAGATTTCCCGCAAAGTCGCACAGCGTGCATGAAAAATAATCATTGTGAGTCGGACGAGAGCGAAGGGCGGGAAGGACAAACAACGTGAGAGCGGGACGGGATACGGTGGAGCGAATCCAGTGATTCACTGCAGGTGGTTAGATTAATTCTACCTCGAAGATTTTACCGCTCGAAACCAATTAACCTACTTTGGTTGTGGCAAGCAACACTTAGCTAATCTTATTTGCCGTTTCGTTTCCGAAAGAAACTATTAACCATCTATAAAAGAGCTATAACTGCCAACCGCGTTGATACTTGCTAAGTTGCACACTTACAAATGGTTTCTATTATAAATTCCCCATAAACTATTCTCTATTATTGGCGCAGTAATATGCAACAGTTAATTCTCCGGACATCTGCGAATCCGAATGAAGCAATATTGTGTGGGTGTATTGTTACCAAGGGAGTAGAGTAGGTAGCAATTATTATTAGCAATACTGTATGGATTGATTGTACTGCTGTTGGCAAACTCAACAATCAACAATAAAGAAAGTCCAGATATGAACCTAGAGTTCAAAGGTCAGCAGCAATGGTTTTGTAATGCGGTCACGACATTATTATACTACAAATACATAACAATAACATACAAGGCACAGGAAAAAACAAATTAATTCAAATAAAACAATCGCTCTGTAACTGAGTCGAACTGCCCTTTTCAAAACTATTTTCAACCAGTTTCAACTGTTTGCCATGTTGACATAGCTGAACATTTGAGATACCCACTAAATTTACAATATATCGTTTCTATGTCATATGATCATTCATCCGTTCGTTTAATATTTCACTTGTGTTTTCTTCATTACTTGTGAAATAAAACTGTAGAAGCGAAACTATTTATTTTCATGACGAGATTCACGACTTCTGTTACTTTTATTGAAAAAAAGCAAACCGGTAACTAGGAGTACTTTTGATATCACCATTGGAGCTTTTTACTCTTTTAAACAACAATGAAGCCTCACTCCATATTATAACCAAATAATAATACCAATGCATTTCAAACCTAAATCTAAATATTTTCACTAGCAACGCAACGTTTTGCTTAACTTAGGACGCTGATACTTAAACAGTAACATCACGTAAGAGATTGGTATTAACGTATTACCCATGGTAGTCGCCCTGATACAAATCCAAATCTAATACGAGTCCGTGTATAAGCTAATTATAGTGTAATAGAAGGTTTCCGTAGAGTGTGCCCTATTATTGCATTAGGTTCGTCGCGTTGTCCTGAAGCTAAGCGGTCGACGGTCCCTCATGAAATCTCTACCGTTGCGCGTCCCTTCCCCTACCAGGAGCCGAAATAATTGAATATTCTCCGGAATTGGGATTTATAAATGATTATTGTGGATGCCGGACGAGTTTAGGGACGTACTGTAGGCTGCCGGAGGCTGTTGCAGCTAGCTAGTCGGATAATAATAGAACGGGATTACCGAGCTTAACCCATCGATATGACCGTTATAATAGAGAAGCACAATAGTGCAATTAAACGTAGCAATGCGTTGACTTAGAAATTGGTTACCATTACTAAGACGCAGTGATATATACTGATATAATGTACATTATATATTCAGAAAGCGGTCAATAGGTAATTCTAAAGCTAAATAAATATATTTACTTTACAACTACAGTACATGTCTCACCGCTACTTACTTGCGAAAACAATGTCCTGCAAAACTTCATTACAACTGTGATTGCATCTAAGAATCACAACACACTAGCCTGGTCTGATTTGGCAGGACGCCAGTGATTGGTGTTTCCATGGTTCTGTAGTGTCTGCTTTCTTACAAAAAGTAGATCTCTTTCTTGACAATCTTTGAAGTAAACCACCATGACTATGATTAAAATACATACATTTAATTGTGGTAAAGATAGGTTCAAAGATTCCAGTCCCATCCCAAGTGTTATACAAATGGATGGAATAAATTCTAAAAGCTACATTGAAACACATCCGCAGTGCCAAGACTTCCTTCGAGATCCAAACCATCATATATCCGAGCCGTCGTATGGACGAACCCGTTGGATAGTAATTCCACATACAGTATGTTCTTCAGTGTCAGTGTTTAGACACTAATTTGTTGTTCCACAAAATAAGATAAAAACAACATAATCTACATGATAAAATAGTGAACAGTAGAGAATAGCTTCCAAAAATAAAGGCAACGTTTCCGCGTCTTCAAAATAAATATTTTAAATCACGAGCAAATCTTCCACTGGGTCAAATATTAGACAAATTGGTCAAAAGTAGACAAAATCAGTGAAATGTTGGCACATAGTCAAAGATTAGAGAGAGTATAATATATATGTAGTATGCTAAACAACAGTTGTTAATGAAGACGACGTAATTCAATTTAGATAAAGAAAGGCGAGGGGGTGGGGTGGGGGTTGGGTGTAACCATACCAGAAGATGAAATTAGACATTACCAACGGGCCGTGTTCACTAACTAGCTTTTTGTGAGCTATTCGCACATGGTTCACCGGTATAATTGGTATATTTTTCATTAACATTGAGTGTATAACTTTTGTCAATTTGTATTATTCTATATTGTATCACGTATTGTCTCACGTCTCAAGTTGTATTATCGGAAAATATAATAATATTAATTGAAATATTCAGCCAAAATATACATAAAAATTCATACGAAGTGAAGCTGAAACAAATACATCACCTAGAACCTTTTAACACTGTTTTTTAACACTTTTAACACTGCATCAAAGCAGCCGATAAATCAGCCTGGACAAATCTATAATTAAAGGATAACTTCATCTTTGCTTACTGTGAGTCGCTCCTTCAAAAAACAAGTATAGCAATAGCTAGAAAATATCTAGAATACTTGAACTGAATGACACACTTTATTTTAAGTATCTTCCTTGTTGTCGATATGCCATAAAATATTGAATTTTATTATTAATTTTATATTTAAATAAACATCGAAATCAAATTAAATCGCCGGTAGTGGAATCCGGATTTTAATAAAAAAATAAATAAATAACAACAATGTTGACATTCTATCCCTAACCGCTGCAGCAGAAATGTAATTGATTGTTATCCTGATATTGTTGTTGTTGACAACAATAAAAAATACGACGTACAGCTTCTTAAATGGTGACTCGTACTGTATTAAGCCAGCTACATATTTTATATTTACAAGTAGAACATACATAGATATTATAATAACAGAACCATACAAGTTTGTAATCCAATTATTTTTCTTGTTGCAAAATGTTGTGCAACTGCGTTGGTACGTGGTACTGTACGTTCTTGAGATAAGCAAGAAAGATTGTAAGAGTTCCTACCTTCGTACAATAACGACATACTGCCCTTTTGTGCATTTAACCCAAATAGTTATTTATTCCCTTGAGTCTAGTTCAGAGATTTACGGTAATATAATTATTTACCTTCTTAAGTAAGCTGAGACAGTATTGCTGTTTCAATATGAGTTAATCTCGAAGAAATCAAAAGTACCAGGTGCTTCTTAATACCGGGGAATTTATAAATTAACCGAAATGCTTACTTATAGCATAGCGCTAAGCCTACGGACTAAATTGATTTTAAATAATTCTAGGGCTCATATATATGCAATTACAGTTGCGTAACAGTGATTTATTCAGGAGACAGGGTCACCTGCATTCAGTACGAGTAAGCAATCTCAATACACAATATTTTAGTCAGTAGGTTATATATACTTCTGCAATTTCTAAGTCGAAAAAGGAAAAGTTCCACCTCCACTGCAACATTGATTATTGACATATTCGTGTAACCAGGTAGCCATGCTGTGTAACAAACGAAGGGAATAATATATGCGGTTCGCACATCAGTATACTTCATTATGCTTCGATGCGTTTGTTGTGCTTTAATTTTATGCAGTAAATTCTCCCCTGCCGCATTGACGCTGGCTATATGCATCATTTCCATAGATAACAGTTTGCACAATAATTCAAACCACATGTCAATCAAACCTCAACAGTGCTGAGATGGCCATCGGAGAGGAATACTAATCGACCTGTCAATCCCTATCTTAACATCCGAGGACAGATATAATCTTAATGATGTTTGGGTACGACCCATCATGGGCGAGTCGAGAATACACGCGTTCCATCCCGCAAACAGCCCCCCGTCGCCGGCGAGTCCGAGAATACACGCGTTCCATCCCGCAAACAGCCCACCGTCGCCGGCGAGTCGAGAATACACGCGTTCCATTCCGCAAACAGCCCACCGTCGCCGGCGAGTCTGGGAATACACGCGTTCCATCCCGCAAACAGCCCACCGTCGCCGCCTATCAAATGTACAAACTTGAAATCACCATGGGAGTCCAGAAACGGTTTGGGAAGTAGGATAGTTAGTTACCTAATCGCGGAACTACATACAGGGGAATTGATAGGCCTACAGTATATTTAAAACACCGAATAATATTATTCTATATTCATGTGCAAGTGTAATTACACAAGACCTCTGAAGGTCTGGGTGGCTGTCAAAGTAAAATACAATTAAAGTAAAGTTTCCTTCAGCCGTTACTGTAGGCCAGGGACTACACACACAGTCTGTGACGTATTAAAAAACCCCGCCAAGGTGGTAGTACATGTACTTTCCTTCAAGCCTGAAATGTGACACTCAGGCGCGCCTTCAATTTAAAGCAATCACCACATGAACAAAGTGCTTCGAGGAAAATGAAGCTACTTTGGTTCCTGTGGGGGGAGGGGAACAGGCTGGGGGGTTAACTAGAAACTACGGGAATCAACAGAACGTTATTATGCAACTGATGTCAATGGCACCGTGTTTCTTCTCAAAAATTATTTTTCCATTCCGTAACTCGTATATCATCTACGATGCTCCCGTTTCTGCGAATCCTCAAACCTTTCAACAATTGACAACGCAACCCGAAGGCTCTCAAGTAGGCCTACTATTGACAACTTAGTTAAGTGACGTTAAGACTAATCTACTGAAGGAATAATAGATGCAGTATCCATTTGGATTTCTATCATTTCCCTGAGGAACAAGAAGCTGATATCTGGCACCATGAGTCGAATTTCTCACTACTACTACAGTACTATCGGCATGCTTTATTAGAGTTTCATTATATATATTCTCCATATATATTACGAATGCTGTGCCGGCTTGTCGACAAAATTGCGCCGCCACAACTCTCTCTCACCAATGACATTTGCAAGATCATCCGCATCTTCAAGGCCAGTGTCCTTTAAGATGCGTCTCAAGAAAGTCATGGGCTGTCCACCATGCTTATTCACTCTATGAGGCCGCAAGAGTACAAGATTATGCACTGGCTGGTCGTCACGGCGAAAGCAATGTCCTGCAAAGCGGAGGCGGCACCGTTTAAGTGTCAGCTAGGGGAGACTAATGAAACACCTCCAATGGTATAGAGTCTGATTGGAGATGTGTTCAATCTTGCTTATACACGAAATTATATAATTCTTACTTTCAGAAATATTAAAATTTAAATTATCTTTATTTTGAAACAACCGGTTAATAGGTACTAAGGTTTATCGAAGAATAAATATTGAATTTTTAATTAACAAGGTTTCAAATCTACCCTACTAAAACACAAACACAAAACACAAACACGCCAATGGATCGAAACACTACTTTACACTGGGTGCAAAAAGGTGGTGCCAGCACAAAAATGTCAAATTTTCGATTTATGGAAATTTGAATGAAAAGTATTAATATCTTTTTTATAGATTTTCTGTGGTAAGGAATTCAAACAGCAAACAGGCCAATGGAACTACTACTTTTCACTGGGTGCAAAAAGTTGGTGCCAAAACCAAAATTTCAAATTTTGCACACATCGAAAAATAGTATAACCGTCCATCCAGTCGTTTAATAAATATTACAATTGCATTCAGCACGCGAGAATACCTATATAAGATTATGAATCAGGCCATAGAAAGTATTATTTCATAATCTTGAAAATTAAAATTTTTCATAAGTGTGGGGCACCCAATTTTAGCACCCAACGAAAAGTAGTAACCATCCATTTAGGCACCTCATAAATATTATCTTTGCATTCGGCACCCCACAAAATCTATGTAGATTGTGAATCAGAGCTTATAAGTGTATATTTCGGAATTCTGAAAATTGAAATTTTTGTGTTTTTTTTTTACTACTTTTCGCTAAAAACTTTTCGTCAAAACGAAAAAGATATGACGAAGCCGATTGTATACTTTAAATCTCCATACAATTTCCGACATAACAAGATAATAAAAAGAAAATTGATTATTTTAACCAACATCTCACTAATTGTGAGATAGACTTTAGGGCCCTTTCTTTGGACACTGACTGACTGACACATATTGTATTGTGAATTGGAGATTAAAGTGACTCATCTACAACTATGCAAGTTTATGTAATATTAATAAATCAAAAACTTAACTACTAGCGGTAAAAGTGTTACGGTAAAATTGTTAACGCCCACTAGCCGTCGATGCTGATGTTGTAGGTCTGTCTCTGACCGTTTGTCATTGTCACATACTATATTAAATTTCATGTCTACCAAATACCTAATAATTAAGAACTATCCATGGGTCACTCAAAATCTATAAAGTAGTTCAAAAGTTATTAAGCCTAAACGAAGTGCTATTTAGCGCCCCCTAGAGGCGGACCATGTAAATGCACGACGCCAAAATTCTGAAAGCTTTCTAAACTGTTGACATACTACTTGGGTACCACGTTTGGTATAACTTCATCACAAAGATTCGCTGAGTTAGGGTACTATATTACAGTAGCATTCAAAGATTGGATGGATCGACCGACCAACCGACAGGCAGACTGACAGACCGCAGACGCGAGGTTGAGATTGGTACCCGTATTCTAAGCTCGCTAACTTTCGTGGCTTGCCCCACAGTGTTTTTCAATTTAACAATATAACGGCTGGTTGTCATCAGTTCTGTCACTGTCACTGGCACTGTGTTACCGGATGGTTTTTTTAAGGGCTTCGTAGCAAGGCGTACTATATACAGTACAAGGCCATGCCATCGAGTTAACTGGGGGCGGTGATGATTCGGCGGTCAATGGAGGTGATTGAAGCCTCCTCGTTAAGTAAGATACAACATTTTATGGTACTGTACAGTAGCTAGTTTTTTAGGTAGGTTTAGCTAGTAGTTTCGACACTGGTTCCGACATCCTACTGTACTTCCCTCTATAAATATTTTGTAGTAGCTAGTTCAGAATACTATTTGTACAGAAAATGTTCCAGAAGATGTTAGCTATTCATTTTTAAAAAAAAAATCTGGATTATATTTAAAACGCATGGAATCGTTTAAAACGTGTTTAAAATCAATAAAAAAAATTGTGAAAAAAAAATTGTGAAAAAAATTTTTGAATAAAAAATTTTGAATTTTTTTTATTGATTTTAAACACGTTTTAAAACGATTCCATGCGTTTCAAATAGAATCAATAATTTTTTCTAAAAAATGTTCTAGAACAAAAAATATTTAATTTTTTTAAAATGAATAAATAGCAAACATCTTCTGGAACATTTTCTATACAAATAGTAATAAGAACTAGCTACTACAACATATTTATAGAGAGAAGTAGGATGCGGAACCAGTGTCGAAATTACTAGCTAAACCTACCTAAAACACTAGCTACCATAAAATTGTGTATCTTACTTAACGAGGAGGCTTCAATTACGTCCATTGATAAAATTGCAGCAAATGAAAATATATAAAACGCTCCCCATATCAAAATATCAAATTGTTGTAAAAAAAAATCTTGCCCCCAGTCACCGCCCCCAGTTAACTCGATGGCATGGCCTTGTTGGTGGTATCACATCACCCGCTAACACTGTAACATAACATATGACATACATACATAGGCTTATTCCACTGTACTGATATATAGCTACAGCAGTACAGTCATAGCCTGCTACAGTACATGCAGTACAGCAGTACCTATAAGCCAAGCCTGACTGCCTGATGCCTGCTATATCAGTAGGCCTATATCTGTATCCTGGTATCTGATCTGTATACCGGTATACTGGTATATCATCAGTCTGTCAGTAGGCCTACCGGTACGAGGTACCGCTGTAGCGGTAACCTGGGTACCACTACCACCTGCCAGCCTGGGCTACGCCTAAGCAGCTATGACTGCAGGACTTACAACTTACAGACTTTGGACTTAAGGCAGTGTGGTGCTGCGGTCTGGCGGTAGCGCCGTAGCGGTACGGACATCGTTTAGTGCAGTAGGCCTACTCCAGTACTGTACTCTGTACTCACTGGGCTACTGCACTACAACTACATGCGCTACACACTACAACTGGTTTCAGGTGTACAGTGTAGGCAGTTAGGCTGTCTCTGTCAGTCTGACAATGTCATTCAGTCATTCCAGCGTTGTGTTTAGGCAGGGCAGCAGGGGTATTCTGCCGGTCAACCAGTTACTGACGGTGGCGGTGTTGCTGGGTTGATGCTTGAGCTGATGCTTGAGCTGAGGATGGCCGTCCTCGTCAGCCGTTAGGTCGTGATGTGAACGAGACGTTTTACTCGAATTTTTGAGTTGCAGAGTTGTGATAGTGAGAAGTAATTTGATGCCGTGAAACCGCTTTTAAAATTTTATTTAGCTGTTTAGCGGCAGAAATTGTCACAAGACATAGTCTTACCTGTACGCGGTACCCTGGTTCATGGTACGTACACGTAGTAGGCTATGCACTGGGACCACTCTCAAAATTACACCCAACCGCCAACCTTTATCTCTTTATGCAGACATACTGCTGTTACTGTAGGTGACACTATTTGAATAGCTGAATGTGAATCGTACTGGTATATTATTAGAATATGACGTCGTCGACAACAAAACTCGACAGGGCAAGTTTCTCTAACCCGGATGCCGGGCCAGAATACAATCACTTCAAACCAAAGGCGGGAAAACCATTAAATGTTAGCCCTTTGTTGAGAACATGGAGATATGGGGCATTGGCCGCCGGAATTGCGTACGGGTTCTACTATAACAGGGAATATATTCGACGTCAGGTGATAATTGACGACTTCTGGGATAAAGTCGATAAACGTCGAATAGTTCGTTTTGAGGCACAAGAACACGCAGAGCCTTTAAAACAAAAACTTATCGGGGAACACTTGTTGGAACAACAAACCCAACAATCTGGGAAACCCTAACAACATTATTTGTATTACCATTAGGCTACATTTGTTGAATTTGCTAGATTATCTGAATTTTGTAGTGATTACTATAGAATAGCGGTACTAACACCCAAATAGTATTTTTGAACTATCGATAGTTCCATACAGCATCCATCCCGTTGAGTAGCATAAACTTATAGATTGTAAGGGCACTGCATCTAGTTTGTTTTGTGAACACTCCTACCATTTTCACTATTTTTTTTGCGTTGGGCCTAACTTAGTACTATTAATTCGATAATAAATATAATTCTAAAACAAATGCGGAATGGATCGTTTTAATGGCTCTGATGTTAATTAGAATTTAATGAAGTTGATGTTATATTTTATATTTATATTTAATTCATGCTCATCATTAATAAAAATAACGGCACAGCGTATGTAGATGGGTGAGTATAAAACAAAGTCTAAAGACCCAATTATAAAGACCTGCATAATCTTGTAATTCTTATATAATATTCATGTGTTAACTTTTTTTTATTATTTTGGTTCAACACGCCTCAGTGACCTGCTCCTTTACTAACCTGCTCCTTTAAATGACTTAACTGAACCTAACGCTCTTTGGGACCTAACGCGACTTTACCTCTTTGTTTTGTACAGAACGGGCAGTAAAGTCTTTGTTTTGTACAGAACGGGCAGTAAAGTCTTTGTTTTGTACAGAACGGGCAGTAAAGTCTTTGTTTTGTACAGAACGGGCAGTAAAGTCTTTGTTTTGTACTCACCCGTATGAAAAGTATAAAATAAATGTAGCACAACAAAGGTTTATGTTCGTTACCGGTCCAGCTGATATTAACTAGTTAGTTATTATTTTGGAGGGGTACTCTCAAAACACACTAACAGACTAGTGCCTGGTAGATGAGGTGCCTAGACTACTAATATTGGTGTTGGATTGCCTCGGGTACCTTCCATTACAATCTGGAATCTGAATTGCATTGGTCTGTCTGTTGGCTTTTTTGTAATTTAAACTTTTTTAGTTACCGACACTATAATGTACTCATAATATTATACTGAGTTTAAATAACATATCACAAATATTTATACGCGGTGTCCTGAGCCAAATTGTAACCGTAGCAAGTTAACAGCCTCTATAGTCTTACTCAATGCATTAAGCGCAATATCAGACCCCTAATTCCAGACAATATTATGTCTTAACTTAATTAGAAATAGGCCACTTCAAAGTCTTTAATTAAGCAGGAATCACTTGTTTCTAGTGTTTACTCTACTTGTGTTTTCCGATGTGTTTTCAGAAAATTGTATAAACTGGCAAAATAGCAGGAGGTATTAAATTGTGAAAGAGTTAAAATTGAAAATGTATTAATATTTCCGAAATTGCGTTCAATATAAAACATAGTAAATAATGAAATTGACAAAACACAAAGTCACAATTTTAGTTCAAATCGTATTATTCCTATTTTAAGCAATTAATATGAGGATATTTCTGTAAATATATATTACTAAAGGTTAACTTTATATAATAAATTAATAAAATAGAAAATTTTCGAAAAAAATGTCTAGGAAATTTCCTTTATTAACATTTTCTGACTCACATCCCTACCTAATTAGAACGACTAGTAATATGAAGAATAATTTAGTTAGTCTTAGTATCACTACGCAAAGCTCAACCGCAATTTATTTTGGATTGGTAGCATTACCATGTTACATATCCGCTTTTATTGTTTGGTGCCTTTATTGCATTAATAGCCCGTAAACATCGACAAGTCCAGTCACTTAATTTTGTTTCCTAACGATAATTCCCGGCATACTACTACTAGGTCGAGCGAACTCGGACAGTGGAAATAAGATCCTTCCAGGCTTCCCGATTCTCCATAGTTGTCGCAATTTCGTTTCTCCCAAGTTCAGTATCCCTTTCAAGTTGATCTATATATGTTATGGCCGGTCGTCCACGACTACGCTTTCCATGAGTTGGTTGCCAGAGAAGTAGATCTGGTATGACCTCGTCTTTACTTCGCCAGCAGTGCCCACTGAATTTCTGCGTTCACGGAGGGTGGTTGATACAGGTGGTATTGTACCATAAAGCTCGGCGTTTGTCATGTGTTGTTTCCAGCTGATGTTTAGGGCTGCCCTTAGTACTGCTAGGATCGGCATGCTGCATTGCAGCTGCATTTTTAAGAATGCTGTGCCGGCTTATCGACAAAATTGCACCACCACAACTCCCTATCACCCATGACATTTGCTAGATCATCCGCATCTTCAAGGTCAGTGTCCTTTAAGATGCGTCTCAAGAAAGTCATGGGCTGTCCACCATGCTTATTCACTCCATGAGGCTGCCAAAGTACAAGATTATGCACTGGCTGGTCCTCACGGCGAAAGCAATGTCCTGCAAAGCGGAGGCGATTTTGTTCTAGTGTCAAGCTTGGGGGAACCAATGAGACACCTCCAATGTTATATAGTGTCTGGTTGGAGATGTGTGCATTGTACTTGACACAATGAACCCGGTGTAGCGGTAGCATTCTTGTGAATGTGCCATCCAGAGATTTGGTGTCCTCAGCAGTTAGAGCCCAGCATGGACTCCCATATAGGAGTACTGGAACTACTGCTGCTCTAAATAATCGGACCTTAAGTTTCCGATTAATTCTCGGTGACTTCCAAATCCTGGAAAGCCTATTCAAGGCTGCCCTTAGTAGTGTTGTGTAGCAACCATCAATTCGGTGTTCAAGTGATTTAGTCAGTGTCCAGGTCTCACCCGCGTATAAAAATACACTTTCCACTGTGGCTCGAAAGAACTTAGCCTCCAGGTTCCTGGGGAAATCTGATTTCCAGATGGTATCCATTTTTGGTAGAGCTACCCAAGCCTTTGCTTTCCTAACTTCTATGTCCTTTTTGCTACTCTCTATCCATGATCCAAGGTACTGGAAGTCGTCAACCTTCCTTAGTTGATTATGATCAATGGCTGTCAAGTTTCCATCAACATTAAAGGTCATGAATTTGGTCTTGGTAGCATTTATATGCAATCAAACCTCCTTAGCAGCCCTCTCCACTTTATTTAGTAGAAGCTGTGCATCTGCTAGCGTATTAGAGAGCAGGGCGATGTCATCCGCAAAGTCGGTTTCTGTGACTGTAGTTGCCGGATATCTACTACTTCAGCGTTCTTGAAGTGTGAATCCCAGATCTTCACCCTTTGTGGCCGTCCTCATTGCGTAATCCAGCACAATTACAAACAGTAATGGTGCTAATGTGTCACCTTGCAATACCCCAGCCAGGATTGTGAAAAATTCAGTTTCACCATCTAGTGAGAGTACCTGCGCTTCTGTGTCACAATATAACAATCCAATGCCAGCAACAATTACTTCTGGTATTCCATAAGCTCTTAGGATTTCAAGCATTTTACCTCTATGGATGGAGTCGAATGCCTTCTTGAAGTCCACAAAATTCATGACTGCGGGGAGATTCTTTGACTTAATTCCCTCAATCAGTCTCCGTAGCGCAAGTATCTGAGCTATTGTTGATCTATTTGGTCGAAATCCGTTTTGGCTCTTACGCAGTAGTTTCTCTATGTGAGGCCTAATCCTATATGGAATCATTTTCTATTCCCGGCATAGTATATAACATATCCGTCTAAAACTGTCTTTACGGATAACAGCATCTTCAGGAGTGTTATAGGTGTCAGTCATTTACTCCCAAGTACAGTTACATACAAGTACAGTCATCTTTCCCACGTCTGCATTTGAGGTCTTATTGTCAGAAACGCGATGAGTTGGAGTGAGTACATACCTACGTCGAAAAATATTTTTTCAAAATATAAAGTTTTCCACTTCGCGCAGTATTGCACATAATAATGTGTTTATGTTTTTTGGTGAAATGCAAATTGTGGAAAATTGTATACCCCACAAAGCGGTCAGTTTTTTTTACCCCCAATGACTATATGTTTTCAAATGTGGCCTTTTCTAAATTTTCATTAAATTTTCCCGGCTATTGGATATTTAGACAATCCCGCTGGAAAGTATTTACTAGGCCTACTAACTAACTATATTTATAAATACACCATAGGCCTATTATAGAACATTTTGTTTATGCATGAATATCGATGTACTGGTATAATTTTAAGAACCATTTAAATTACTGGGAGCAAAACTACTACTACTACTAATCGGCCTGCTGCTTTGAAGCTGCACATTGAGATTCTATGCCAGCTTAACAAAAATATTTTGTCACCACCATGCAATCCGCAATTGTCATGCTCCAATGCATTAAGAATGCTATGCCGGCTTATCAACAAAATTGCACCGCCACACCTCCCTATCCCCATGACTTTCGCGAGATTATCCGCATCTTCAAGGCCAGTGTACTTTAATATGCGTCTCAAGAAAGTCATGGGCTGACCACCATGCTTATTTTCTCCATGGGGCTGCCAAAGTACAAGATTGTCCACTCCGGCCCTCCATGCCTTATATAGGTAATAGTAAAGAGAGAGGAGCTTTCGGGTTGCCTCAGGTGTGATAAGTAAACTTTACTTAACTTTTTGCTTTGCCTGAGAAGTACAAGCACTAGAATGATGTTTTTTAAAATGCCGAATAAATTTGGGGAATTCTCATAGAAAATTTGGTACACGTCAATCTTGTTAAAATAAGTTCACATTTTGTAGTTATAGCTGGTTATCTGGCAGCACGATTTAGTTACGTATTTGCCTAGGCGCCGACTTCATGGAGTGATTCATCAAAGTATTATAATGATGGGTCCTGGGGTCTACCTTCCATAAACTATGAACATTTACGATTTAGTCATAGCCTACTTAATGTAACTTCAAAGCTGTTATATTAACATGTCGTGAGTCCAAATATGATGATTCTTGCTTGAATAACACGTACAAATTTAAAGTTTAGAAGGTGTGAGGGGAAAGTATTATTAGAACTTGAATTCCAGAAAATTACAAGACAGTACTAACATTGAAATCGAGTGTAAAAATATATTCTATGGAATAGTATGCAGACCGTGCTCTCTATGTTAGTTAATAGGGGCGGCCCTAACCCTAATTCAAACTGTCAATGAAAACTAATATTTTTATTTATTACATGGAAAAAACGTTTTTCACTATTCTCGGGGCCTTTTATTTACCGAGCGCCAGAGAGGTTAATAAGGGTCGGGAGAATATTCAAATAACAATGTTCAATGTTTTTCCCCCAAGTATAACGTAATTTTACTCTTGAAGTGGTACATGTTTGTTGTTTAATTCTTTAATAAAAGATAGAACGATATAGTGTTACAAAATAAATATAATTAATTACGTTACTAGAGAGCCGCTTAACAACATAGCAACTATGGTATATGGAGTTTCGTTTTGGAGTTCGCCTTGCAAACACTAAAGTTGCAATAACTTTTGAGTGTGTGGATGGATTTTGCTCAAGTTACTTGCAAACCTTTTCTACTTCGATGCTCTTTCCACCAAAAATATTTACGTTTTTCGCTGGGAAAAAAGTAAAATCAATACAATACTTTGGGGTATATTCCAGCGAAAAAGTAACAATTTAAGATTAAAATTAATATAAACCTATAATATAAATATATCTCCAAGATTCATAATTTGAGTCGCTTGTGAGACCTTTGGGAGCTTTTGGGGACTTTTGGTTTTGATATGCCAAATTGATACTACCGTTTAATAGGTCATCATTCAATTTATTAGTTTCCAATGACGGTATTTCTGGGTGTTCTTGAATCAAAGAATCATACTAGTTGTGTCTTGGGTCCAAATTTTGATTTTGATTTTTTCTAATATAACAATAATTATAAAGCAAGAATAAAAAATGTGTTTGGCGGTAGCAAAGCCTTTGTATATTATATTATATTATATGGTATGTTTTAGGGAATAGTAAAAAAGAAAAGAGTCGCTATAAATATTAAATACACTTTGATAATATATATAACATAAAAATAAATAACGAGTCATCCAAAAGTTCAAAGGCGAATAGTAAAATTGTGAAAACCGTAATCCACAATATCGATATCAATTATTGTAGCGTGTTTAGCTGGACCAATCAGTGGCGAGATTAGCTGGCCAATCAGTGGCATTTACTTTCCTCTCATCTTGTACAGTAGTATTTCACCCAATAGAAATAGCGCTGTGGACCAATAGTAACCAAACCACAGGTCCAATATTTATGAATGTTGATACAATCACAAATATTTCCATTGACGGAGGATGTAGGTCCCATAAGTGGATGAACAACATCTCTATTGGCTGATCCCACTAGACTTCTGTGTTCCGAAACGTCATATTGAAAGATTCATTGTACTGATCTGAAGACTTAGTCCTGGGGCGGGCAGTAACTGCTACTACTACTTTACCAGTGGCCTGAGGCCAAAGTTTTTCACTGTTGGGCGATACAGCTGCTGTTGGTAGATAGCGTCTCTGAAATTAAATATAAAAAAACTTTTATACTACACCACCAAATGTTTTTTTCTGAATATTTTTTTGTTATTTTGTTGTGCAGCAGAACTGTAGCCTAAATGCTCCGTTAATATTTAGCTGCAAGACAACAGCAGCACATGCAGCACTGTCGCTAATTCGAAAACGCCAGCTGCAAGCCGCTATGAATGAACATAACTAACAGAACCGCCCTCCATCTCCTTTTGTGTGTGTGTACAGTGGGAGTATAACATTACATTTAAAACATAATTATCATTATCATTACGGCTTCCGTCACACACACAAATAAACCAGCAACATTTGGAAAACATCCCTAGTATAATTATAATAGTTCGCTAATGGCCACAGCTCTCAGTCGCCTCACATACACAATGTTCTAGAACAACTCTTTAATATTACAGAACATTTGCTAATCATATAAAATACATTAATTTTAGTGTGATTTAAGTGAGGCCAATAATGGCTATCCAAAATACTTATGGCCTTAATAGCTAGTCTGTTGTATCTCAATCTACAGCTCACGGTCGTGTTTCATTACAGATCATTGACTTACATTAACGGAAGTTTTCCAGTGACTCAGGGCCGTACTGGCCAGCTCATTCTGTTGTTTTATTACCAAATGTCGCTTATAAGCCATTTCAACGAATACCAATATAACTCCCGTAGCTATTCCTCCGGCAGTCAATAGAAACACTCCTAAAAATGAGAATTAATGAATACATCACCACTACACATATTAATTATTATACTGTAACATACAGCAGGCCTAGTTGTAAATTGTATTATCTAAGACACGTTTACAGTTTATAGGGCCTACTTCATCCGAAAATCAAATATTACAACAAAAATATTCACCGTTTAAAGGTATTATTCACAAGATCGCTATAAGTTGACATATTAAAAAATAATAGAACGACAATATTATAAATAAATAAATAAAATGTCAACTGAGTATACTGTATACTCGTAACGTTACATTTGTGTTGTAAGGGTCTACTAAGTTGTAAGGGTCTACTAAATATATACTCGTAACGTTACATTTGTGTTGTAAGGGTCTACTAAGTTGAAAGGTAAACGACATCACAGTCAGAGCTGCATTTAACTGAGACCTAATTTATTGACATATTATAATGTAGGTAATGTATATGTAATGATAATTGTATATATATACTATAATGTCCAAGGTATATGTAATGTATAATGCATAATTAAAAATAATTATTTATTACATGGGAAAAAAAAGTAGAACTTTTTTTCATTATTCTCGAGGGATTTTATTTACCGAGCGTCAGCGAGGTTAATAAAGGGTCGAGAGAATATTGAAAAAAAAAAATGTTCTACGTTTTTTCCCCATGTAATACGTAATTTTATTCTTAAATTGGTACTTTTTTATTGCTTGTGTTACAAAATAAATTGAACTGCAGTATTTTGTTATATTGTTTCCATAGTTACTGCAATTCAAATACTG
The DNA here is from genome assembly GCA_032718475.1 of Nemertoderma westbladi. Classification (NCBI taxonomy): domain Eukaryota; kingdom Metazoa; phylum Xenacoelomorpha; order Nemertodermatida; family Nemertodermatidae; genus Nemertoderma; species Nemertoderma westbladi. Next base: position 9,870 of record JAUCBJ010008269.1, on the reverse strand, counting down.
TATTCGTCAACTACTGATGCTGCCTTACTCAATGTTAAAATAATTTAATGTTCTCGAATATTTATCACGTAACTAGAGAGCCGCCTAACAACATAAACCAATATTGGATATTGAATTCCGTGTTGGAGTTCGCCTTGCAGACACTAAGTTGCAATAACTTTTGAGTTTGTGGATGGATTTTGCTCAAATTACTTGCAAACCTTTTCTACGCCGATGCTCTTTCAATATTTTAATATAATACTGTATGTAATATATATTAAGAAATTCCACCAAAAATATTTTACTTTACTTTTTTCGCCGGGAAAAAAAGTAAAATCAATGCAATCCTATGGGTTACTTTTTTTCCCAGAAAAAGTGAAACTTTTTTTCCCTCTCGATTTTTTGGTATATCCGAGCGAAAAAGTAACAATTTAAGAATAAAATTTTTGTTTCTATCCAAATATTTGTTGTTTCAGAAAACTGTCCATGTAAGGGTTTATTTAAGTCTAAATGTTTAATAAGGTTTGTTGATCTAAGGCAAGTATGTATTCAGCATCAGCTAACAAAAGTGACCAACCTATAGACCTGTAGTAAAGATTGCGAAATTCACTTTATAACAATATTTTTTTATCTCTTTCGGCTTCCAACTATAATTATGTGTCCATGCCGGTATATTTAATAACAAACACACCCGCCATGTTTTTGATTCCCAGAGTGGCGGGTTCCGCTTCCGCAGTTGGACACTTCCGGTAGGATATCCAATGGGTGTCGAGTTTCTCCATGGTCCCATCCTCATGGAAGTTAAGAATCACTGAAGACATTCGTGATGACCAACTGCTGTTCTTAGGCAATGCTAAGAAATAATTACAAAATTATTCATATCATTATAATGGGATGTTAATTTAATTATGACACTTATTAATATAGGGCCTACTTTATTTGTGACTCCTTTCTCTCACAGTGTGTTGGGGGTGGTAGATTAAACGGGATCTAACTTTTCGGGATTTCCGGGATAGGGACCGTGATTATCACTCACGGGATCCCGGGACCGGGATTACCAATCTCGGGATCCCGGGACTGGAATTATCACTCTCGGGATCCCGGGACCGGGATTATCACTCACGGGATCCCGGGACCGGGATTATCAATCTCGGGATCCCGGGACTGGAATTATCACTCTCGGGATCCCAGGATCGGGATTATCACTCTCGGGATCCCGGGACCGGGATTATCACTCACGGGATCCCGGGACCGGGATTATCACTCTCGGGATCCCGTTTTTCGGGATCGGGATTGCAATTTTGTATTAAATTTCCCTAAAGTTATTAGAATATCCGTTGGGTTTTGGGTAACACCCACTTTATCTTATACTTCTGAAATATTAGTCAGATAAAGTTATATTAAAAATATTTTGTAATTGATTACTGGATGGTTTACTGAAATATAAATTTGATATAATCAAAACATTTCCGTTCTGCTGCAACTATTTATCAGATATTCAACAAATTTACTTCATTTATACTTCGGGATGCCGTTCCAAAAATGTTGGGATCGGGACAGGGATTGCATTTTCACCGGGATCCCAGTTTTTCGGGATCGGGATCCCGTTTAAACACTAGTATGAAATCGCCTAATATATCACTTTATTTTACATTTACATCTGTATTAAATCGTCGACTGTTCCACCATACGAATATTTCCGGGAGATACTGGTGCCCAATATTATCACTTCATATCAAATTTTAATAATTTTATTAAAATAATTGTAATAGTTTTAATGGTTTTTTTAAACCGCTAATAATTTGACCTTTGTTCTAACATAGAGCATTTCTATAGTCTAATGAAGCGGAAAAATAGATTCGCCTTTTTTTTCAAGAATTCGCCCCGTTCGTGGCGAATTCCGTTTTTCACTTCATTATCTATAAAAAGTGTTCAACCAAAGTCATTTTTTAAGTACTACAGTACAGTATAAACATAGATTATATCATTATGAATAATATTAGTGGCCTCTAGAAAAAAAAAAAAGTCAAACTAATTGTTATTAGCCTACCGTAATATAGTACAAAATATATCTAATATATTAATAATATTAATAAATATTATGTATAATAATAACTATTTACATACTTGTGTGTAAAGTAGCACGTTACAGTGTGATGATCCGAGTGGCATTGTTACACGAACGAACGTTAGAGAATGAGTGAAAATAAAGCCACGAGGATCAGAACACTGTAAAGTAGTTTGTAACAAGTATGTATGTAGTTTTATTCCAAAATTTTAACATTACGAAATGATTGTACATATATATTATAAGTGATAGAAACTGCACAAATTATATTAGTTGCTGTATAAATAAATGTAAAAATGACATAAATTATGTTATAAATAAGTTAGCTTAGATTTATGGTGGCGTTTGGAGCCATGTTAATAATTTAGCTACTGGTTATTAATAGCTATACCCCGCCTACCGGTAGGTAATGCAGTAGGCCTATCTGGCTGTCAGGCAAATTTCCACCTATTGTTTACGTGGCAACCAATGACGGCATTAAGTAATGTCCCCTTAGTGGACATTACTTAACGCCGTCAATGGTTACCACGTAAACAATAACACCAAATACAATACTAAATGTACAGGCCAATACAATTCTGCAATGTCCTCTAAAGTTGTACAGTGCTAAATAACAACTCGCTGTTAATACTAACGGCATTGACTAATGTTACAATTTTGGAATAAAATATATTACATCTAACCTAATGAGAATCCGGTTCGATGAAAAAGGCCACCAACTGTTTTAAGAGCGCAGTTTTTGGATGTCTCATAATCCAGTACAGCACTGTCCCATATAAAGGCATCCAATGACCTAAAGTTGATAGCAACGTTAGAAATATATTTTGGATTAAGTTAAGTTCATTAACTATCAGCAAATATTATCATAGTCGCCTCTAACTCTGATTTAATTGACAACGTGCGAATTACATTCCCGATAGAAAATAAACTTCAGTTACGACTTCTAGATAAAATAAAAAATGCTGTTAAAAAAAATTATTAAAGTAAGATGAATCGAACATAACCTACCCATTGAGAATCGATTGGACTCCACTTTCGGGACTATTTGTAGAAAATTCCTTCATAAAGTGAGTCATGGTAGAGAATTCGATCTTCCCGTTAAAGTATTGCTCCACGGCGCTGCCCCGAACTGTACCAAATCTAAATAAATCATTGATATAATAATGATTTAATGCCGTACAATTGAATCACCATACCATTATTAAACTCGAAAGGTGTGGAAACTGAAGGGGTCGTACTGTTAGGTCTACTAACGGTTCGCATCGGCCATAACGGATTGTGGCGGAGCAATTTTGTCGACAAGGCGGCAGAGCATTCACAGCATGCATACTGTGGATTTGTTGGTGGTGGCATAATTTTTCTTTTAAGCCATCACAGCATCTCAATGTGGTACAACTGCAATGCAGCAGGCCGATTATAGATAGATAGATTCCTTTCTCACAAACCACCCTGTGTGAGAAACGGGGCTCGAACCTATAACCAATAGGTTGTAAGCCCGGTACTCAACAAACTGAGCTAACATGCAGCACCTGTAGAATCGCGATGTACAGTAGTATGTATTAATACCGAAAACAAAGGCATGGAAGGAAAAACAGCCGAACGTTAAGATCAAGGCCATTTGTGCTGTACTTGTGACCTGCCAAATCGATATTCGAAAGTTGGGGCAAGGTTCGAACTCACGACCTCCAGGATTTAACCATTTACGCCAAGGGCTACTTGAAGGTATGACTTTGCCAAGGTATGAGCTTACCTGTAATATTTTATTGAATGATTTTTATACTGTACTAGGGGCATTTACTTTATCCTCTAGTATAACAGCTAGACGAATACTTTTATTTTCTCTATAGAAGTTGGATTTTTCATACCTGAATACCTAATGCCCGGAACATTCGGTTCCATTAGACTCCAAATCATTAATTTTAGTGGATGTGCGCACAAGATACTACGTTGTACGCACAAGATACTACGTTGTACAAACAAGATACTAAGTTGTACGCACAAGATACTAAGTTGTACACACATTATACTAGGTTGTACGCACAAGATACTAAGTTGTACAAACAAGATACTAAGTTGCACGCACAAGATACTAAGTTGTGCGCACAAGATACTAAGGTGTACACACAAGATACTAAGTTGTACACACAAGATACTACGTTGTACAAACAAGATACTAAGTTGTACGCACAAGATACTACGTTGTACGCACAAGATACTAAGTTGTACGCACAAGATACTACGTTGTGCGCACAAGATACTACGTTGTACGCACAAGATACTAAGTTGTACAAACAAGATACTAAGTTGTACGCACAAGATACTACGTTGTACGCACAAGATACTAAGTTGTACGCACAAGATACTAAGTTGTACACACAAGATACTAAGTTGTACAAACAAGATACTAAGTTGTACGCACAAGATACTAAATTGTACACACAAGATATTAAGTTGTACGCACAAGATACTACGTTGTACACACACTAAGTTGTACACACAAGATACTAAGTTGTACAAACAAGATACTACGTTGTACGCACAAGATACTAAATTGTACACACAAGATACTAAGTTGTACGCACAAGATACTACGTTGTACGCACAAGATACTAAATTGTACACACAAGATACTAAGTTGTACACACACTAAGTTGTACACACAAGATACTAAGTTGTACGCACAAGATACTAAATTGTACACACAAGATACTAAGTTGTACACACACTAAGTTGTACACACAAGATACTACGTTGTACGCACAAGATACTAAATTGTACACACAAGATACTAAGTTGTACACACACTAAGTTGTACACACAAGATATTAAGTTGTACGCACAAGATACTAAGTTGTGCACACAAGATACTACGTTGTGCGCACAAGATACTACGTTGTACGCACAAGATACTAAGTTGTGCGCACAAGATACTACTTATTTTTTAGAGTAATCAGTTGTTATTTGCGTCGAATTTCCCCTGGAGATAGATGAATTTTTATTGCGTCGAAAGTGTCCCCCGTATCTGACTGTACGTTACTAATTGCCACACATTATTAATGTAGAGTTTGTGAATATTAATTTACTCACCCCACCGTATACTATTTTAGGTTATATTGAATGACACTTCCTGATTCCAGATTAAATTTATGTCATTGTCCGGACTTTAAGCCACCGGAGCGACGGCTATATTTAAAATGGACTGACGAATCTATATTTAAAATGTCAGGTTAACATTTACACCGGTGCGGTAACATGAATAGATTGAATACAGTAAACATGAATAATTAAACATACAACCGTATAAAAGGTGACAATTAATAATAATGGCGACATGCGGGTGTGATCGACAACTATTTAATGTGATCATTCTGGGTATGTCTTTCATGTTGATATTCACAGCCTTCCAAACCTGCTCCATTGTCGAACAAACAGTTCTCAATGGAATGCACCGCGATCATTCGAACTTTAACGGCAGCGGCTACTACAGTCTAGCCATCATTTACGGGGTAGCCGCGGCTTCCTATTGGATAGCTCCTTCTGTGATATGCGTCACCGGGCCGCGAGTAGCCCTGGTCGCTGGGGGCGTGGTCTACTCTCTATTCATAGCCTCGTTCATCTACCCAGTGGAGTGGCTGCTATACATCGGCTCCTGTATGTTGGGCGTGGGGGCCGCCGTTATATGGACGGCGCAAGGAAACTTCCTCACAATAAACTCCAACGAGGACACAATCGGACGAAACAGCGGTATATTCTGGGCGCTGCTGCAATGCAGAATAGTTTTCGGAAATCTCTACGTTTACTTTACATTCGAAGGCGTCGCCTACATTGACGATACAACAAGGGAAAAATTATTTTTTGCCCTTTTGGGAGTCAGTTGTTTAGGGGTCACCACCATGTTTTTCCTTAAGAAACGCGGAAACGCAAATCAAGACAATCTACTGATCGTTCGGGCACCAGCAGAGAGCAAACCGAAAGGCCCGTTGGACGCCTTGAAGTTATCCTTTCGACTGTTTAAGACAAGACAGATGGTCACCCTGAGCGCGTGTTTCGTCTACACCGGGTTAGAGTTGACTTACATCTCGGGTGTTTACGGTACCTGCATCGGGAACACGAGCGCTTTCGGCGGAAACGTAAAGAAATATATCGGGATCTCGGGGATGCTATTGGGCGCTGGAGAGATCCTCGGGGGCGCTATCTTCGGATTGGCCGGGAAGGCCGATGGGATCACGATGGGAAGGCACGATGGGATCACGGCCAAACTTGTAACCAACAAGTTTGGCCGTGATCCCATCGTCTTTCTTGGCTTCCTTGTCCACTGTCTCACCTTCTTTCTGTCTTTCATAAATCTCCCCCAACGATCGCCCATCGAACCCGACCTATCTCCCACCTACATCAACCCCAACCTCCCATTGGCGCTACTCACCAGTTTCCTGTTAGGTTTCGGTGATGCCTGTTACAACACACAGATTTATTCTTTAATAGGATTTATGTTCCCAGAGGATTCTGCCCCGGCTTTCGCTATATGTATGTTCGTAAAGTCAACCGGATCGATGGTTGCTTTCTTCTACTCAGGAACACTGATCTTAAAGTGGCAACTTCTCATTCTTGTCGTTATGAACTTTATCGGGATGATGTCATTTATCAATGTTGAATTGTCCTGCAGATGATCAACTAACACGGGGTACTTGCCTATTAATGTTCAGGAGAGGGTTGATAGTAACAATGTGTTGGCAAGCTGTGTTTTTCGAGGTGTTTGTTATTATACATTTATAGGAAGGGATCTTAGGGGTCTTAACCTCGAATGATAAGTTTATTTTACCGAAAATAACTTTATCTTTTATTGGCGCAATTGTAGGACTAATCCCATCACATGCGTACTTTTTAACCGGGTAGTGTACAAATTTAGGAATCGCGTAATTTTTATTGAAATTAATATCTCATATCTCTCCAAACCACGTACGCGTTTCGACCTTACTGGGTCTCTTCAGCGTGGTGTCGGATGTGATGTGATGGTATTAGTCCTACAATTGCGCCAATAAAAGATAAATTATTTTCGGTAAAATAAATTTATCAGGAGAGGGTTGGCTCACGAGATAGAAGTTGCAGTGAACAGCAGACTTGAGTAAAGAACACCAGATCAGGTTTACAAAATCATATAGACATATATTTTATTTAAATACTCGGAAATGGTATATTTACTTATATACTCTGCGTCGGCTCTATACATCAGATGGGAATTTTTTTCTTCGGAGACAATACAATTCGGAAACCAATATATTGTTGAGGCAAGTTAACTGCACATTCATTTCAAGTTAATATTTAAATGCAATTTTAATGTGAACCGTTTACTGTAGTTCTCTTTTACTCATTACGACTCTAATATAACCGCCGGGGCGCAAGCCGGATAATAATAATATATATCTTGTTTTTCCCTCTGGAATACCAATTGTTGATTCCAACATCAAACATGTGATTCGGTTTCGCCATTCACTGGTAGGATATTTAGCAACCTTAGAGAGGAGATACAGTATATGGTACTGAGTCTCACAGAATGATTGAAATGCTCAATATTATTTTCTGGGGCAAAAGCGTCGGAAGAGAAACCTACCCTTCTAATTAATCACATGACAGAAAGTAACATCAGATACTAAATGTTCTAGCTATGGTGAAAATCGCTTGTAGAATATCCGACATATTATACCAACATAATCCAACATAATATAATACCATGACATACGACAGGAACAGGTTTTGTAAATTGTGGACTTTATATATATATATAAGTGCTATAACTCAGGCAAAGTACAAAAGTATTATTTTGTATTTCCAGAAAAAGTACAGAAAAACTACCGTTGTAGATATTTTCCTTATCAACGATCCCATTAAATTAATTAGTATTGGAGTATGTTGTTTAGCTTTTCCACATCTGGTTTTTATCCACCGAGTTTTAGACTGTCAGATATTAAACCCAATGGATTTCAGCTTAATTAATGGCTCCAGCCATATAATGTATATTATTCTCATAAAGGGGAAGTGTACTCATAAGGGGAAGGATAATATCATCAGCGAATGATACCGTTATGCAATCATACACTTTCGTGGGGCCATCGTGCAGGACGAGGGAGGCTCAGTTATTAGATACAGATTAAAATTGATCAATTCTATCCCAAAATCGGTACTTAAGAAATTTAAATAAATAATTAAGAAAATTTAACCAAAACCAATAAGAATAAATCAAAGAAGAGAGGAAAGATCCCCCCCCCCCCCCCCCCCCCTTGCTTCAAACGCCTTCTTAATCTGCACCACCTTTAATGAAATTAATGGATTAATGAAAGACAGATAAAACAAGCTGACTTTACCTTACACTATGTAGTGGATATGTCCTATTGATGTAATTACCCGTTGCCAAGTATTATTTATTATTTATTTCATAAAAATCGGACAGGCCGACAGTTTAAAATACGCGAAACAAACACACAATAATACAAGTTAAAATCCTCAGTAGGTAGGCTAATTAGCTACTAAATCACACATCAATATAGATCTATTGATCAATAACTTAAATCACATTGATTTGATACACCAAAGTAGTTGAGTATATAATATGTTGTATATAATATGTTGCGTCTCCTTGCAAGTGGGAGAGACAGTTTGTGGCACTGATCAATAAAAGAGGCGTCCATTCTATCCTTGATGGATGGTTCTCCGGGAGCCACCCTCGACAATATACTTTTGAGTGAGTATTTCATCGTTGCCAGTGAACTCAAGTAGGGAAGTGAGAATCTCGCAGATGCTTTAGCGTATATGCTTCCAAGACCAATGTAATTGCTGCCACTACTGGTAACATTGCGTATGAGGGTGATGCCGAGCCCAGAGTTCAAGCTTGTATTTGGGCAGCTCCGCAAACTCATGATTGTCCGAATAGAGGACCTGAACACATCATTGGCAAATATACTACCATTAAATAGCAAATATACGGTGGAGTTACTGGCATATCGCCCAATACATAACAAACCCCTTAGGAGCCTCCTATAATGAATTTCCAGGATTTCAATCTGCGATTGTGATAGGGCACCAAGAAGGAATTTAAGTCTATATAAAATCGAGGGCACGCCCACAGCCTTCCACAATCTAACCACTGTCTTGCAGTCCAACCATTTAACGGTCCATGATTTCCTGCGGAAAATTGCATGGACCACCGACATGGTCCTTATGCAGTATTGTAGAGCATCCTGTTTCTTTACGGCAAGGTTGAATCCGAGGAATACCAACTCTTTCGCTTCAGGTATGAGAGTATTATTTAACACCAGAAATGCTGGATGCTGTGATGTTGAGCTGTATATCCACTTCGTCTTGGATTTTTCAATATCTAATCCAATTTTCTTAGTTTCCTCGGATATGATTCTCACCATATATTGCATCTCTAAACCAGTGGAGGCAAGTAAGTAGTAGGAGAAGCATAGCCCTCCACTCACTCCTCCCTAGCCTGGGCTACGGGCCACATCTCGGAGGCAATTAAAAAATGCCAAATTCCGGTGCTAAATCGAGGTGTTTAATGACCATCTGTCACCATCAATATTGATTCGCCTCGTTGCCTTCAACCAATCGCTGCCTATCACCTACGCGTAGCCTAACCTCACGATGCCCTCCTTACTCCTACAGCTGTTACCACCCGCGCGTATTGGTTCGTGTCGTTGCATCAACCAACCATAGCATATTCATCTTCGCGCGTACCCAAACCTCTCATCGTGTGGCTAGCCCCACACTACCCTATTATATCGATTCGATCGCCAACTCTACCACGGCTGTCACCAATCCAACCA
>JAUCBJ010008267.1:0-21352 GCA_032718475.1 Nemertoderma westbladi | reverse complement strand
TTATGGGCTGTGGGACAATGCAACCTCTCCTGAGAACTTCCTCAATGACCGCAGAAACGTAAATCAAATACTTTCTATCCGACAGTTTCGGCAAACGATCTCTTCCAACTACTCTGTCGATTTCGCACTGCGCTCTCTTTTGAATAATGGGGTTTAAAATCATGAAAAGTATCGCCCAATTAAGAGCACTGCTTGTGGTTTCAGTGCCCGCGAAAAATAAGTCACGAACTGTTATGTACAAACCGAACTCATTAAATACATCGTCGTCACTTCCGTGCTTCTTTTCTTCCACCAAATACGCGTCGATAAAGTCGTTGACGCAGTTTTCATCAAACTTTCTTCTATGGCTGTTAATTTCTTCTTGAATAAATTTTTGAATTTCTTTATTAATAATAAATAATTTTCTGGCATTTGTGCCAGGAACGTTAATAAATGCCCGCCAAAATAATGTCAGAGAAGGTTTTCCGAGAAGTTTGAACATTTCGTCCAGGTAATGAATTTGTTTGGTAAAATATTTGTCATTATACTCATACTGATGGCCAAAGACAATGCCACATATAACATTAGAGACACTAGCAACTAGGAGGTCCCTAGGGTTGAATGGTCCACTAATTTGATGAATATAGTCAGTTAATGAGATCGCCTCTTGCATCACTCTTTCTTCCATGATATTTGTCCCCAATCCCATATTTCGGAATACGGAAAGTGTAAACTTACGCGTTCCCTTCCAAATGCGACCACTTGAAGAGATAACTCCAGGTGTAAAACCCCTCTTTTTGTCAAAAGTTATTTCCTTAAATAGCGCAAATACGTTAACTCTGTCACTTGTCTTCTGTCCTTCACCAACAAATGCTTTTTTAATATCCTTAAAATCAAAGATTGTCATGACATGAAATCCCGGAATTCTGCGTCGAATTAAACTGCCGTATTTCTTTGATAAGTTGAACAAGGCTTGGGGTCTGTTGTTACCTGTTAATGACATCTCTTTTTGGAATCGCGGATCGTAAAAGGGGAACATAAGTCGTGGCATATAAGGTAAATGAAGGCCACGGTGGGGATTGTTAAACCATTTATAAGTTAATATGGATGTAATAAGAAATACTATTACACTACTGGTATATACAATAAGATAATCCATCTCTATAGTTATAAAGATATTTAAGCGTCCCTTTAATAATAGTTTTCTTAGTTGTTGTAATGGTTTAAATTGGTTGTTCCGCACTATAATTGAAAAGTTGGAAAATAATATCAGCGGACTTTGCAATATTGTCAAGGTTTGCGCAGTGACCGCATTGATGAGACCTGTGGGTTGACATTATTATGTACGCAGTAAGATTACTGACTTTTGTTTACTTTAGGTAAATTCAAGGATAAGGTCTTCTCGGGATGTGTTTCCCATAAAATACAGTAGCTACAGTACAATGCAAACATCACTACCGGTATCGGTATTCACCCCCAGTCTTTTTTTCATCATATTTTTTTAATGTGTTTTCCGATGTAAAATTTTATGTTGATTCCGAATCTGAAATCAGTATTTCGTTGTTTTGTTTTCGAGTTATTGTGACCCTTAATTATGCTAATTTTTCGTGGAGCCAGTGATTTTCGAATTCGCCACACATTTGCGCTTCATCACAGCCATTTTCATTCTTTTTAAATTTTATGAATATTGGTCATTTTTAAAGCATATAACAGACTCAAACTCCACTTTACGGAAGTATTCAACCTTCAAGAACATTTTTAATTTATACTCGTAGACACTTTTGCCGATTTAAAATATAATGTAATAACATAATTTTATTAGTGCCCTTGAGAGAGAACCAGTCCCCGTCCAGTGTCCGAAATACAATGAGAATGAGAATTTGATGGCATTCCGGTGATTAATTACGCCACTAATTGAATGCCACCCCAAATTAGATGATTTAACACCAAAATATATTATTTTCTACCAAATTAATTTTTTTGTAGCACCAATTCACATCTTCCAATATTGAATATCCCTCTCACCAGAAACAATTATTCATCCACCAAAAACAATTATTCATCCCCCAAAAACAATTATTCGTCCCCAAAAAACAATTATTCGTCCCCCAAAAACAATTATTGATTCCCCAAAAACAATTATTCATCCCCCAAAAACAATTATTCTTCTCCCAAAAAACAATTATTCATCCCCCAAAAACAATTATTCATCCCCCAAAAACAATTACTTGTCAACCAAAAAAAAAGTATTTCGGCACCAAATATTTTAGTTTAAATCCTGGTATTCTTCACATGGGCGCATGCTTCAGTCTTCAGTTACAGTATTCGTACTGATGATAGGCCTATTACCTTCAGAAGAACGTATTCTGTTATTTGGTTTCGTACCGATGTACCTACAGTATTAGGCCTACTTCATAATTCAGTTTCAGTATTCTTACCTATACTGCTATAGGCCTATTGCTTATCTATTATGGTATGTACTAAAAGGTAGAACGATCTATAACGGGCTATAACGATCTATAACGGGCTATAACTTCCTATAACAAGCTATAACCACCTATAACGAGCTATAATCTGAAAATTTACAATAAAAAAACATATTTTAGAATGGATTTATTTTCTTAGTCAGTAATTTAGTTACGAAATTCGGTTATTTAGTCCATAATGCTTTTCATCTTTGTGGTATCACGAAATCAGTCATTACTGCATTAGTCAGCATGCCACTACTGCATTATCTGACTATCAGACAGTGCAGCAGTGGAGAGATCTCCCATCTCTCTGTGCTCTGTCTATCCTCCATCCTGCTATCCGCTGTCAGCTTCTGGTCAATATAGAATACAGGAATATAGTGAGAAATATAGGCCAATAAAAAAAACTTACCAGTATCAATTAGGCATAGGCAGAGGCCTACCCTAATTTTTAACCTGCGGTATTTTTCAGACCACCATGTTAATCCAAAAGTTAAACACACCCAAGGGGCGTTTTTTTAATGTAAATTGTCATATTATAGCTCGTTATAGGTGGTTATAGCTTTTTTATCGGAAGTTATAGCCCATTATAGATTGTTATTGTGACGGGATCCCCCAGTTGGCGAGGGAATCCCGACTTATGTGTTTGCTTTTGGTAAATACGCGTCGCCGCATCCGCTGGCTGCTGAAAGGCTTATAGTACCTGAGTCTGAAAGGCCAAAGGCTGATAGAATAACTGAGTTTATAGCACAATCAGAATATAATAATAGCATGGTTACTGTTGACGACGGTTGAAACCGTCTTGCTTCCACAGCTCTACACAAACCAACTTCAAAAAATTGAGCCTCCCCCTCAATATGTGCACTGGCATTAAAGCCCCCGATGACCCTTGGTCATTATTCGATACGCAAAATGGTTTAACATTTAATGCCCCCTCGCACTCTACCAGCCCCGTGTTCAACACGTCTCCTCTAACTTTCCCATTCCCATCATCCTTTATCCTCGACTCCTCTCCCTATGGATCAACTCTCTTGTGTTTCTTCCTTTTCCTCATTATCTTCTTGTCCAATCCCCCTGGTATCGGTATACTCTTCAGTTGGATCGGCGTCTCTTCCGGGTATGTCTCCGGATATCTCGCCCTCAACTCTTCCCCATCCACGTACTGATACTCACCAGGAACGTCCGTGTTCCATCCCATTGCCTCTAGGTCCTGTGCATTGAACCCATTCTCCTCCGCCCACTCTCTTGCTGTTGCTCCTCATCCTGACTCCTCTATCAGTGGTATTTCTCTGGATTCATCCTCCACCCTTTCTACTATGCGTGGTTCCAGATCCATACCCATCCCCGACTCCTGGTATCCTTCCCCGGGCCGCTTCTCATATGGGTCCTCCCCATCACCCATCCTTGACTTCTGCTCGGGCCGCTTCCCATATGAGACCCCCCCATCACCCGTCTTTGGCTTCTGATCTATTTCCTCAACGGTACTGGACAGCATGCATCCAGAGGATTCGGATATGCTAAACGGGATCCTCGTCTTTATTGGGCCACTGAGCGTCCACCCGAATGGCGTGAGAATGGCTCGCTCTCTGTCGTCGCCTAAGATGGTTTGTAGTCTCTCATGGGCCGTCGGACAGTCCATGCCGACTATGAGAGACACTTTCAGAACATCTAGTTTGGGCACGGAGAAGTCAATGTCGTCCAGGTACCGGTATTGCTCGATCTCGATCTTTGTAGGTCGCCTGACATTGATGTTGATCGACTCTATTATTTGGATGGGTTTGACCGTAGCCCCATAGTCGCACCCTGGTGTTATCGCTTTGATTTCACACCATCCCATCCTCATCTTCATGACCTCATCTTTGCTCGAGATCATGGTCACCGCCATTTTACTTGGCCTGATCTGTAATCCTATCTTCTCGGCCACCCAACTCTCTGTTAGCGTGAACGCTGCTCCAATATCGACCAACATTAGTGTTGTAACCGATAGTCCGTTTTCTCCAATTATTCTCACCGGTACTACTCTGAGTAGTACTGTTCTCTTCCTCCTTACTCCCATGGTGCTCATTGCCATTGTCTGGCCTCCAGTTCCATCAGTCTCAGCATACTTGATCAGTGGTTCTTGACATTTGTCCTTCCTGTGTCCTCCTACAGCGCATCAATGACATAGTCCAAATTTTCCAGTATAGGCTATACGATATTGTTTAAGTAACGCCTGCCAATGCTTACAGTCTATGGTCTTATGCGTCCCACTTCTATGTAATTGACATTTGTAATCGGGGTTGTAGCATTCCTCATGTAGCGCATCGTGTATCGCATTCAGAATCATGTCGAGTGGTTTAGTGTTTTGGTTGTTTGGACTCGGCCTACTGGGGGTATTAAGTTTATATCTGCTGCTGTTGTTGTTTTGTCTCTGTCCCTACCACGATGTGGCTCTACTCCCAGGGCTCTGTGGACTTGTAGTCCCCTGTGGGGCCGCATGCGGTAGCCACTGCCTTACTTTCGGAAGTGCATCCACCGCACTATGTTCCGCTTTAGGTCGGCTGCATGCTGCTTTTGGTACCTTACTGAGACTTTCCTCACTATAGACTGGATCCATTATCAACTCCGCCTTGTAGTTAAGGAAGTTCGACATCTCCTCCAACCCTGGCTCCGCACCCTTCTTCTCTCGAGTAAAGAAAGCGATCTTTCTCCATTTGTTCCTTAACCAAATCGGTAGTGCCTGTACTATGGTTGTAATGTTATTTGATTCGTTGAGTTTGTATGGTGCATCTAGGGTCTTTAAGAATATCAGTTCCTTTTCTACTTTGTTAGCAAAGGTCTTGATACTAACAGGGTTATCTGCGAGTCCACCTGATGTTATTCCGCTTAAGGTTTGTTGGATAATCTTCGCAGGATGGCCAAATTCCCTATCCAAGGCTCTCCACGCCATTGTAAATCCTTCTTCAATTCCTTGGTATTGCCTCACAATGTCGTAGGCTGGCCCCCCTGTATAGATATTTAAGGCACTCCACTCCGCCTGTGTAAGATTTTTCGTTAAAACCTAATTGCTGTACATCCTCCAGAACTGTAGATATTCTTCCGGCTTGCTACCATCAAACCCCATGCCTGGTGGCAGCTCTATTCTAGTTTTCAGCACGTTGAGGAGCGCTACCATTCCCATCGCTTGAATTTCCAGCGCGCTCGATGGTATGGATGCAGGCTCCTTCGATGTTGATTGTGCTTCGCCTCTCGGGTTCGTCGACTTTCCCTGGGTAGGATAATCATCGGGGGTAGCGGTCCCCTCCATATCTCCATGTCGCATGATCTATTTAGATCTGAGGGGGTCGCGATTTTAAATTTTGGTTGTGTGTATTGTGGTTACGGTAATGGGGGAATGTCACCCTGCCCCCCCCCCCCCCCCCCCCCCCACCGATGTTATATTTGGCACTGGGGTAGATGTCATTATATTGGGGCCCATACACCTATCTACAATACCCCCCCCCCCTCCCTTGGGTATGTATTATATCCCTGCATCCGAATGCCGGGTCCAATCCCGGCCTATCACCTACACTATCTCTCCCAGCATGGCCTATAGTATGTGCAGTAAGACCTACAGTATGTCCTGCAGTCTGTCTGTGCTCCTCCAGATCGAAGATTAATCTTCTTGAATATTCCGAGAACTCCTCCCCGCGACTACCATATCGTCGATTGGTAGCTACTTTCCAACGGGAAGTTTCTCTTCGATCCCTTCGTCTACATTCCTCCTCGTTCCGGTACACTCTATACCCCTCACCCGGTGTGTGATATATTTTGCCAGGCTGTGTTTCTCCGGGGCAACAACAATCTCCCGAAGTACAACCCCACCGGCCCTCCCTCTCTAGTTCAACTATCGTCGGTTCACTGTCCGTCCTGTCTTGATGTCTCTGGTTGCCCGTAGCAACATCTCCTCGTTCCTCCTCGTGTCCTCAGGTTTCGGCATTATATCCACATTCATGAGGTCTCGTATCGACCTCCTGGATGAACTCTACTGTTCTTCTACGGTTCATTTGCCTGTGTTTCTCTCTGCGCAATCGCGTCACCTTGTAGGCCCCCGCTAGGCGATTATTTACCCCATCAACGTTTATATTAATTATACCGCCACTAGCCTCGCCGTGATTATTTATTACATTATTATTTAGATTATTTTGACTTATTTCACCGGGATTATTTATTATATTGCTATTTACCATATCACTACTAGCATTATTATTTAAATTATTTGGATTGTCCGGCGCACCAATATTTACATTATTATATATTAAAACATTGCTTCCTGCAAGAAATGTTTTATTATTATTAGGGTTATCTACTATTGTATTATTAATATTAACATTCTCATGAAACATATTGTCATTACCCCCCCCCCCCCCCCCCCCCCCATCCGTCTCGTCACACCAGTTCTGGGTCTGTCGTCCGGTACCTGTAAGTGGGTTATTAACAAAGATTTCCATCACCCCTGGTTCCTCATAAATGCTTCCCGAACCAGCCTTCGCATCGGCGTTTTTGTTTCGCCTGATACTGCATTAACCCCCTCAACCGGGCGTGCATATCATCCCTCATTCTTTTACCCACCCTATCTCTCTCTCTGTCCTCTCTAACACTCTGATCGACTAACTCTGCCTCCCTCGCAATCCTCTCAGCTTTCCTTGCGTCCCGCTCTTTGCTCTCATTCTCTTCTCTCTCAACCCTCGCTGCTTTCCTTGTGTCCTGCTCTTTACGCTCGTTCATTTCTCTCTCAACCCTCTCTGCCTCCCTCACATCCCACTCCTTGCGCTCATTCACTTCCCTCTCAACCCTCTCTCCCTCCCTCGCATCCCGCTCTTTGCGCTCATTCATTTCCATCTCCTCATGTTCTCTATACTTTCTCGCCACCTTCTCAGCCCTCTCTTTACACTCTCTCGCTAGCTCCCTTTCTCTTTCTAATAACACAGTCCCCTCATCCAGCTGTCTCTCTACTTCCTTTTGGTCTAATGCGACCATGTCTAGCTGACAAGCCAGATCTATCTCTAACACCATTCTTGCTTTCACGGAGGATGTAGTGGACTTTTCGGTTGCGACGGACTCCCGTCGCCTGTTCGTTCTACTAATTTTGCCATGCTTGTTAGCATTTCTACTAACCAACGACACCGAATCCTCGGGGTTAACCTCGAGTTTGGTGTCGTTCGGATCCGCCCCTCCCACTAACTTAATTCCCCGTGCATCCACTAGATAAGGCCCTAAGTACACTACACCAGGTGGCATTATCTCGGATCGCCACAATTTGAACAGTTCTGTGGCGACCCCCCTCGCCCTCTCACTCGCTAGTTCCCCCTGCCCAAATCGGACTAGGTAGTGGAAATGTTTATTGCACTCATTGAGTCTCCGGTACAACTTGGGCTGGTCTACCTTTCCTCCAGTCTTAGCATCCTTCAGTAGCTTCCTTGTTGCGTTGTACCCTCATCGTAGGCGATTGCTCGTCCCGACGTCTTCCACCTGAACTTGACCTTCTCTCCTCGTCCGGCGTCGTACCATCGGCCTTACCATTGCCATTCCGGTGGGCCGCTCGCTGCCTGTAGCCACTGTTTGGCCGGCGACTCTGGTACTTCTCTCGCCGCTCTCATCTCGTGCCGACTCGCGTCCCTCTTCTCCTCATACTCGGCCGCTCTCCTCTTCGACGACCGAACCGTCTCTCCTCGGCGAATCCCGTGTGGCGGGCCGGTACCGCCTAGTCGCTGCCTCCCGAATCGTTTGGTCTCTATGCTCGGGGTGTGCGGCGGGCTTCCTTCCCCCTCTGGACCTTGGGGTGGTTGTTCGCTCATCGTTTTCATCTCCTTGGTGTGTTGTCACAGTTTGTTTTCTAAAGCGAGATGTCAACTAAGCTGGGTTTCAACTTACAAGCGTAGGTTTCAACTGTTCTCAAAGTTTTAGGGTTTCAACTTCCAAGCATGGGTTTCAACTGTGACAGGATCCCCGAGTTGGCGAGGGAATCCTGGCCGATGTGTTTGCTTTTGGTTAATACGCGTTGCCGCATCCGCTGGCTGCTGAAATGCTTATAGTACCTGAGTCTGAAAGGCCGGAGGCCGATAGAATAACTGAGTTTTTAGTGGCAGTTCTTCGTAATGTCAGAATACAATAATAGCACAATCAGAATATAATAATAGCACGGTTACTGTCGACGACGGTTGAAACCGTCTTGCTTTCACAGCTCTACACAAACCAACTGAACAACAGGTAATAAATGCAACGGTTATATTACTAACACATATGGAACACTGCTACTTGCTACGTGGCCTAGCCAATGGATGCATCCCAATCAGATGGCGTTCTGCCCCGTCATTGTCTAACCTATCCTTCCTTTGGCACTCCCTGTTCCCTTATGCCCACGTGCTAGTTCCCTTCATCCCCCTGAGATGGCCTGTAGCCTCTCATCTCTACTTGTGGCTGGCAATGTATATTGCCTTTGTTGGTTGTTAGGTGACATTATATTTCTAATGTCACCTAGCCAACTATAATGGTAAAAAGCCACTTTCCCCATTTTCTGCTGGGTAGTGCAGTGAATTGGATTCGCTCTTTGAATTGAATTCGATTAGATCGTTAAAGCCCGTTATAGATCGTTCTACCTTTTAGTACATACCATCTAATATTGCCTATGGCCTATTACTTATTCTGTTATTAGGTTTCAGTATTGGGCAATTCCATCGTTACGGACTCACATTCATATGCAATTTTCGAATTTAATTGGCATATTTAATTAACAACTTTACAATATAAATAACATTTACCGATGGTGGCTGATGGATTAATGGTACATCTTTAGTTTGACTTGATCAAAAAGAGTTGTATCTCATTTGATTCATAGGATATTGTAAATATATATAGTACCCATTACGGACTCACATGCAATTGGACAACGAAAAATTACCCAATTTTATTTTGACAAATTATCTTGAAATGTTTAACGCCATACGTTATAACTTTCACAATGCGAGGTAGATACATCAAATTTTGTACATTTGTAAGTTAATAGCAGAAACATATGGTGGTAAACCTCATTTATAGAGAAATTGTTCGTTACGGACTCACAGAAAAAAATGTTACGGACTCACACTTGAAATCGTTATGCACTTGTTATATTTTTTTAGAAAAAAAGAGCAACGACCAATGAATATTTATGGTGTTTATTCAATATATCTTTATTAATTATATACCTTTCACAATGTACCTTAAGAATCACTACTACTGTAGATATATCTTTAGTAGTGTTCATGAAGTGAACTGTACTTCTTATCTATGAGATTGAGTATTCATATTTGGTGTGTGTATAGTAGTGTATATTTAATATCCTATAAGTTCATATGACCATAATTTATTAAAATGACCACTTTCTAATTCTTTAACAACATAAATACCACGTTCACGGAAATTTTTTATACTGGAAAATAAATTTTGAACAGTATTTCGTTGTATTTATGTTTTACGATCACTACTATCACAGTACTTAGTTATTCCACCTTGGCGTACTTGGTTAAATCGGTGGCATTGAAATGACATCTCTCCTTGGGTCATGGGTTCGATCCCATCATGGGGGCTAGGGTAGTTTTCGTTTCGGCACGAATACTTTAATGAAGACCATAAAGAGACTTATTAGCCAGGGCGCATCTCTTCCTTCCGTAAATGGTAGCTAAATGAGTACTGGAGTTTCCTCTGGGGAATATAGGTCTTGGGAGACCGCACTGGTAATAATTATTGAGACTTTGTGCGTAATCCCTAGGGTCAGTGAGGGAGACTTGACTTTAGGGGAGACTTGATTTTTTTTAATAACTCAAAAACTATTGTAAATTATTTAACAATACCACACAAAAAAGTGTAAAATACATGTTGGCTACACCCGCGCAACAATGTTTTATTACCTTTTGGTTATTTTTTGTTTTATTGTCAATAAAGGCTTTCTGGGTTCAACAGTAAATTTTTTCCCTTTACAACGAATGAAATATCGCATCCTTATTTTACTGTATGTTAATTGTAATTCACAGCATGTGTTGACTAATTATTGCACTATCCTGCCATATATTGTTTTCCAGTTTTGGTTCAGCCGTTTTGAAATTATATCAATTTAATTAATATAAAAAAAGCCCATGTGGGGAGACATGACGCCCGAGTGTGAGGGAGACTTGAAGCCTTCAATGCTGACGTCTACCTAGAGATACACGTTGTGGGGTCTTCGAGCAGCACGTGTTCAAATGTTCAATGACTGAGCAGCGACGAATTAACAAATTTATGAGAGATTCATTGACCAGCTACCGACAGACCAATATTGTGACATATATTTTAGTTTAATGTTTGATTCAATTAAAAGCACAAATTAAAAAGGCTACAAATATATAGGGTTGAATAATTAAATTAGTCACCCATTAAAAGGTAGCCAAATATAAGTTGCAATCTATATAAATTTTTAAATTCAGTAGTGTCCGTGTGTTGTGTATTGATTCCGTAGATTTCATGTTGAAATAGCGTTCATTAATTTAATTTCTATTTAATTATTCAGGCATACTAATACCCACTTTAAATTAGTTCGTGTGTGTTAACTGTGTAAGATTTGATTGTTTCGGCACGAACCCATTAGGGCACAGAAACTGACGGATTCTTCGCGAATTTCGCAAACTTCGGAAATTTGTTCTACAATTTTGACTCCTTAAGCAAATGGGTCCCGAATGAGTTTTTTAACCTTTATTTTTTTGTGATTTTGAGTGCTTTTTTCTATTAGTGAATGTTCTAGAACCTTAGTAGATTTTTATGGTATATAGCTAGTATTTTTTACTAGCTAGTAATTTTTGGAAATTATTTTGGTTATTAATATATTCTTCAACAGTTTAACCTGAAATATCATGGACTTTCACATTTTTTATAATTTCAAAAAATACTAGCTAGCAAAAAAACACTAGCTATCATAAATAAACATAGCTACTAATGTTGTAGAACTTTCACCAATACCAAAAAAATGAAAAAACTCTAAAAAAGAATTGGTGAAAAATGGCTGGGGTGTCGACAGGGCGAAGTAGGGACCGTGTTGCTTAACCCCTTAGAGCCTATGACGTCCACTGCACGTCACCATGGACAGCACGAAGACGTTGCAGTGGACGTCATGCTGGAATACATGTTTTATTGGAAGGCTCTTTGAGTAGATACTGGTGGATAGTATTAATGACATTTATTGCTCTTCATGGCAAAAAATCCATTCTGTACTGTAGATAGGCTGTATTGTAGACTGTATTATTAGTGTTAGGTATATGGCGTAATGTCAACCACAGTACAGTAGTTCAAACTGACAGAGAGACCGACAGACAGGCAGACTAGATTTATGTAAACGTGTAAACTGACATCAAAAATGAAATCAGCAACCCTTAAAACCCCCATAGCGAGAATGTTGGTTAGTTAGTATAATTTCTTAAGTTTTCACAGACTGACTGACAGAAAGACCGACAGCCAGGCAGACTAGATTTTTTTAAACGTGAAAACTGACATCTGAAATAAAATCAGCACCCATTAAAACCCCCATAACGAGAATGTTAGTTAGTTTGTATTATTTTTTTAAGTTTTGACAGACTGACTGACTGACAGAAAGACCGACAAACAGACAGGCTAGATTTATGTAAACCTGAAAACTGACGTCAGAAATGAAATCAGCACCCCTTAAAACCCCCATAGCGAGAATGTTAGTTAATTTGAATTCTCTTTTATGTTTTGACAGACTGACTGGCAGAATGACCGACAGACAGACAGACTAGATTTATGTAAACGTGAAAACTGACATCAGAAATGTAATCAGCACTCCTTAAAACCCCCATAGCGAGAATGTTAGCGACAAGTTTTAATTATTAACCATATTTCGTAAGATATATTTTAAAACATTTATTTATTAATAATGCAATAACTGAATAACCAGATAACGGAAAGACAAACCGAATTGAAACTTTTAATTACTAATAATAATTGTGGTGAGAGGTGATGGAAATCAAGAATATATGTTATGTTATGGAGCACGCGTTGGTAGGCACAGGAAAATGAATTGATGTCTGTTGAGATCTATTGAAGGAGCACTATTCCTTCTACTGGACTACTATGTCCACTAGCCTAGGCACTGGCTTGGTCAAAGACTTTATAGCTTGCAATGTTAGTAATGTAAAACTTCAAGAAATATTATTGGGCACGGCTGCCCTTGCCATGCCTTAGGCTCTATGGGGGAGAATGGAATCAGCGTATGAATTTACAATGTTAATTATGTTTAAATCAATTAAAAATCAATTTATTAACGCAAATCACTTGAAAAAATAAAAAACTATAATGGAATGGGGTACATGGATTCCCGATATCTAATTTCTGTGCAAAATTACTTTAATCGTATGGTGCTAAACAATTAATTTCCATGGAGAGACCGTTCAAAATGACTCAACCATACAATTTAGCTGAAGATATTAACTTCGATTATGGCTTCCGACATTTATGGCTTCCGACACACACACTGACACACACACACACAGTCCGAAAAACGGCCATAGTATAATTATATCAGTTCGCTGATGGCTCGCCATACGTGTCTCGCCCCACAAGATACCACTTCGTCAGAAAGCGGCACACATCAATAGATAGATAAGATGAGTAAATCTTTAATGTCTGGGGCTTTCGCCCCCAGCCGCTATGCGACTTATCAGACAAATTGACACAAATCACAATGGATAACTAACAACAAAAACATCAAACCGCACCGAAACAAACAGCACCTGAATATACCGCACAAACACTACCTAAACAAACACTAACAAAATATAAAAAAAAAAAATAATGCACTGCGCCCTAAAGGCCCTACCAAAAATATATAATACAAAAATATGAGCTGGGTCCTTACCATGTTATTTGTTAATTTCTGAGAATTCTGATTTTTTATTTTATTATTATTATTATTTTTTTTTTTATGTCTAATTTTATTGTATTTCTATTTTATTTACTTATTTAGTAAATCCTGTCTCTGTATCCATAACTCCCTAGTTGCTTTAGCTAGTTTTAATTGATTATTTTCCATGAGCCTTACAAGACGATCACTCGAGAGATCGGTTCCGTTCAACAATTCTCCTCTTTGAAGGGCTGGACACTCA
Organism: Nemertoderma westbladi; assembly: GCA_032718475.1. Classification (NCBI taxonomy): domain Eukaryota; kingdom Metazoa; phylum Xenacoelomorpha; order Nemertodermatida; family Nemertodermatidae; genus Nemertoderma; species Nemertoderma westbladi. The sequence continues at coordinate 7,758 of JAUCBJ010008267.1, read as the reverse complement.
AAAAGAAAGTGAACCTCGGACTCGATATTCTGAGTGTTACATTGCCGACAGTCGTTCAATGCCTTTCCCTGGAAACTTCCAGTCTCAATTGCTTGTGGAAGTATCCCGCAACGGAGCTGCGCCATTGTTGAGCGTATCGACTTGTTCAGGCTACTTTTAACGTAGGGTTCTACTGTAAATAGGTTCTAAGTTATGGCTTTAAATCAATTTATGTCACATATTGAGGTTCAGATCTATACATTTTTGCACAGCTATGTTTATGTTACAGGTTACTTTACCGTCATAAATATTTGATAGATTTAACTGATCAAAAATTGATTTAATTTTGCTACACCAGCCAGCGTTTGAACTGTATTCACTCTCAAATATTTGCTTGTGTATTCTAGAGATATCCAATTCAATTAACCTATTCCATAATCGTATACCCTCTATATACCTACGGTGTAAACTTGGTCTCCAACCCATATCCCCCCTATTGCTGCTATTGGGGCAAATCTATGAACCCAGAGAAACCATGTAATTGCCCGACGTTGGACAATGTCAACGTCGGAGAATTACAGGAAAACAATTAATATGTGCCTGGATTGAAAATTATACAAGATATTCATTAATAAAAAGTACCTTCCCGCGTTAAATTTTAATGCGATTGTAATGAACTATTATTTATTCAGTTCTTGTTGGGAGAACCATGTGAACGACCACCTAAATTTGTATAACATTTTGGATAATAATTTAACAATTTAACAATCACATTTTTTGAATTTTTTTTGCTCTTCTAGAAAATAGACATGTTGAACATGTAATTATTACACTTCTTCTGCATTTTTGAACGAATTTACAAGTATGCGAGGTGGGGTTCAAGTCTCCCACCCTAGGTGTCAATTCTCCCCCCATTGAGGGAGACTTGACGCTTTTTCGAAAATACGAATAATTGGTTTAATTAAAAAAGTTTAAGAGTTGAAATTCTCAAACTCTCACATAATGATAGCAATCATAAATGTAATGTGAAAAAGTTAAAACGGCATTGAACAATTTATTTATCTGTTCTTTAGAGCGATTATAACTTTTGGGGTTCAAGTCTCCCTCACTCACCCTATGGCTTAACGGACGATTTTTTTGTATCACAATCCATCATTCGCTCACTCGTTTCATGAAATCTTGGCGAACTTCGAGTGTATCATACTATGCCATCTTGGTCAGTAATTTCTCTCATCCGTGATATATGCCGTTTGGCCCTTTCGGCCCAGAAATGTGAGTATTAGACGTGAGACAGGATTAAACGGGCGCAATGAAGAATGTCGTACAGTAGGATAATGTATGAATATATGTATGAATACGTTCGAATGTACTGTCGATGGACAATTGTCAGACTAAAAGGAGCTGAATACTTTCAGTTTACATAGTGAATAATGTATACAAAGCAGAAGGATTCTTACCTAACATACCGCGTGGTGAGTCCGCAACGAACAATTTGTGAGTCCGTAACGCTATTCTTAAACCGTTAAACGTTTCAGCTTCAATACAGACCATAGAGACCTAATGGATGGTTTTGATTGGTTGTAAACCCAAAGGAACATGATTGTCAGTGCAATACACATGTGGGGTGTACTCCAAATTAAAACTTTAAGTACCTTTCGTTACAGACTCACATAATTCTGTGGGCCAAATCTAAAATTTTTGAAACTTTGAATACGCAATGCTATTATGTCAATATTCAAATTTTTATCATCAATCAAAGCAAAGCAAACAGTCGGCCGAAGCCGGAGGCGACCCGAAGGCTCCTCTTTCGATAGCTGCTACCCGAGGGTAGGGGTGGGCGCTACTCCTATCCCAAGATTTGCTCCCAGTTATTTAACTGGTACTCATTTTATCGACCCCAGTGGATGAAAGGCTGAGTGGACCCTGGCGGGGCTGAACCTACAACCATTAGATTGCAGGCCCGGCGCTCAACCAACTGAGCTACCCCGATAAATGTTGAATTTTCGGTTGGTGTAATTACCTGTCTTAATCAGACAATTTCAATGGTAGTAAGATTATGTCAAAAATGACATAGAATAATTTCTACAAATTTGAAAATACGTAAAAAAATTTCCTAATATTCAATAATGAAAAACCAGTTGTTACGGGATAGTTCTAAATTAGGAAAACACTAGTAAAACGGTAAAACACTAGGAAAACATAAGAAAACAACTGTAAAACACCCGGAAAACAGTGAAAATATTGATCAGCAGGAAATTTAACACATGTACTTCTCTGAATTGACAATCCTAAATGTACTCCTCGCATAGCACCCCTTAAGTAATCACCGTAAAACATAGGGAAAACACTATAAAACACTATAAATCTTCCGGAAATCAGCGAAAAAATTGATCAGCATTAAATTTTACCTATATGCTGCAAAAAAATAAATTGAAAGAGTCTAATACTGCCCAGAAAGCTTGTTGCCAGGCAACCAAAGAACTGTAACCAATCAGCATACGGTGCAGTATCTGTAAAAGCTTTTGTGGGATAACTGATTCGTTTGCCTTGCTGGCCAGTTCCCCCCCGGTCGCTAGAATACTCTAAAAGGGATCTATAGGTAAAATAGTGCAAGCTACCAGCTTATTGGCTGATGGGCTGTACGAAGGTATCTGGGTTCTGTTCGATCGGCCAACCAGCTTAGGGAGGTTGCCTCAGTCCTGCTGTCCGTATCGGCCAATAGAATTTGAGTTGGCGTTGATTTCGACCTATCCCAGAGCTACTGAACTGAATTTCCTATCTCTATGCTCATCCTCTGTGTTGGACGGGAGCTTCGGGGAATAAGGGTAGTTGGTATCCTCGTATAGTGAGGTAGTCATATGATTCTTTATATGATTCTGTTGTTGTGTTCCCATTTTTCGCCAGACCACCGGCTTTTGGGAAGAACTCTAGTAAAACTGCTTAAATTATCGAAAGTATAACTGTTATCCTACCTACTAATCAATCAATCAACTAACTAGTCTCACTCACTTAATTTAACTGCACTAATTATATTGTTTGTACTGTTATTTACCGTCAGTTATTAATTGTATCTATTTGTTGATGAATTATTGCCCTTTGGAGAATACGGATAAATCACCCAAAATTCCCAATTTTCTTGATACACTACAGGTGAGAGAGACAGGCTATATATAACAATTGCGATTTATATCAATGTGGTGTGTATTGAATCTAATGTTATTTAGCAGACCCTACATGAGTCAATTGTTGCTCTCTTTATGTGTGATCAAATTTACTGACGGTCGGCAGAATAGTGTGCATGATTGTGATTGGTAACAAAGCATTTCCTAAAGAATGCGCCTTATACTTTAATCATAAGCAGTATCGTTGCGTTTAGTATAAGTCCTAGTTTTGTTTAAATAGATAGAGCGCCACGTCCTAAAGGAACTGTTAATATTTCCCGAAAGCCAATAATATCTGTCAGAAATTAATTATTAACGATCAATCGAATAATACAGTAGGTTTACACTGCAACCTTACACTGCAATAATAAAATTTAAGCAGCCGAATTCAGCCTCCCGGGTGTAGATCCATCGGGTGAATGATCGCGCATGGGCTGGCTTCCGTTAATGTTTTGTTTATTAGCATAAAATATTGTCGTATGCTAAAGGTGTTTTTAATTAACTAAAAGACATATAAATTTTGGCAGGTTAAACTGCTAAAGGTCTTCAAAAGCGCGAACAATAACAGTTAACGATCTTATTGCAGTAGGCAATAAGGTTGCAAAATACCGTAGTGACCGGTAAACCTGAACCGGTACTTCTGTAGGTCAGTAGGCCCAACTGCCAGAACCGGTACTGCTGTAGGTCCGTAGGTCCAACTGCCGGAACCGGTACTTCTGTAGGTCTGTAGGCCCAACTGTCCTAACCGGTACTGCTGTATCAGTACATTAGTATTATTCGAATTTGATTGGTGTATACCGGTAGGTCTTAGTACTTAATCAGGGACTGCAGCCCTGAATTTTTATTGAGATTCTACTTATTTCTGTCGGTTTTATTTACTAGTAGGCTAATATTGAGCAGAAGGCGTGTGACCCTGCTCAGATTGTTCAGATAATTGTAGGCTGAGCTGCTGTCTGACTGTTGTTGGGTTTGGAGAGATTACGGCGTGTGTAGAGTTTGTCTGATAAAGTGCCGTTAGTAAGTTGGGGCAGCCATATGCTGTAAGGTCAATCCCCTCTTAAAGAATAAGTCGTACTACCGTGTTAGAACGCATACTAACTAACTGTTTCAGAATCTGCATATACTGTAGTTTATTTAGGCTTGATCGTAGTCTGCCAGTGTTTTAGCCTGTGTTTGTTTGTGTGGTCTGTTCAGGTACCGTAATAGTTATTACTCAACTATTTTGTGGGCTGGATTGTTGTCTAGCTATTATTAGGTCTGAAGAGATTGCTGTGTGTGTGGAGTTTGTCTGATAAAGTGCGGTTAGTAAGTTGGGGCAGCCATATGCTGTAAGGTCAATCCCCTCTTAAAGAATAAGTCGTACTACCGTGTTAGAACGCATACTAACTAACCATTTCAGAATCTACACGTACGGTAGTTTATTTAGGCTTGGTGGTAGTCTGCCAGCGTTTGGTTTGTATTTTGTTTGAGTATTCTGTACGGGTAGCGTAATATTTATTATTCAGAGTTTATGCGATTATTCGCAACATTCATGTCCCCAAGTTTATTCCTACAGTAATTGTGCTTGTTATACATACCGTTATAGTTAAACTAACCCCGGTACTACACGGGCTGCTTGGCGTAGGACAAGACTGGTGACTTTGTGCTCTGGTCACTCCAGCAGATGCCGTGGTTCTTTTAACTGTTCAAGTATATTTAACTACTGATTATTTGTTGTACCGGTACTTGTACCTAATTTAGGGTTTAGTGTACAGTGCTTTCCGAAGTAATTAGTGTGTAGGCAGTATATTTGTGTTGTAAAGTGGTTGATAGGCACATTCGTTAGCACTATTAACTTCTAGGTAGGAACACTCCGTGATACATAACGTAGTACCTATAGCGATACGGTTATAGGTCGTCAGGCGGTGGTATTTTCCTATCTGGACAACGCAGTATATTTACTACTACTTATTATTTTAAATACCGTAGTACCCTGTCAGTTGTAATAACCAGAATTCTAACCCTTTGTTAGGCTGGTTTGTAGACTTCCTGTAAAATTACCCTAAAAAATTTCGTACGTAATATTTTGTTGTGTTTAATTAGAGAATTAATCTCACCCATATCGTAAGTAATTTGTAGTATTAAGTAACTTAGGTAAATTAGAATTATCTGTTTTAGTGTCTCAATAAGTAACACTTCACTGAGAGCGCACAGCTTCTGTGTAGTGACTCTCCCAGAAATAATAACATTTATTTCAAATATTGACAAAACCCTTTTAAACGGGTATATATCTATTATAAATCAACTCAAACGATTTATAAATAGTAGGCCTGTCATACAACAACTAGGTCTCAATATCAGTTGGACTACTGCTTAAATAACGGTAATAAAGTAAGTTAAAGTAACCCAGTAACCTTAAAATATTCAGAAATTCAATTATTCTAAAATAATTGACATACCGGTATATTTACCATAGGCTTATTATATTTATTTCTATAAATTTCAGCTGAAATCATACCGGTACTCTGTAATTAATTCTAGTTCATAATTATACTTATATATACTATCAGTGTAAGCTGTATACCGGTATTCACGATAGGCCTATTATATATTTATATATATTTGTGCTAAAATTATATACCGGTACTCTGTGACAAACCTAGTTTACTATACTTATATATACTATAAGTGTATACCGGTATTCTAATATACTGTAATCAATTAACGGTACTAGGCCAACGGTTATACTGAATTACTAGACTTGCTTTAACTGAAACTATAGCAGTAGACATTCAACTGTATAGCTAAACATGTCTGACACTCAGCAAAACCTGTCAGACAGTCTGATCGATACAACCATCTGTGACACAGATAGGAGTGTGGAGCGATTAAGAAAGGAGTTCAGCTCACCTCCTACTGCAAGAAAGGTCATCCCTCCAGTAGTATCAGACCCTAGGCTAATCCACCATAGGTCCATCATAGGCACTCGGGCACAGGTCAAACGGAACCAAGAGGCAGTTGTCCTATCGCAGCAACATCTTGGTCAAGAACCTACTTCCCAGCGACCCGATAGCTCCAGTAGTTCGGATACTGTAGAGCTGACCCCCGAATGCGGAGTGCAGATGGCTGCTACAGTCTACTCGGACCCCCTTCTTACCCTTCCTGCTGCAGTGCTAACTACTATATTCATTGCGGTAGAGGAACATCAAGCCGACTGGGCGAGGAATAAGCGAGCGACCCAAGATAATTATGCGGGATACGCCAGGGAAGAATTGATGTCTATTGTCGAGTCACAATGGAACTTTCCTGGACTCGGACTCCCGTTGGATCTGTCCGAGGCTACTTGGGAAGATATACACAGGATGGGAGTGGCTAAAGATACAATGGATCCAGCTGTTTGGAAGAGGTCGGCAGCAGGATATGTGCAGGGATTCTTCGGCTCCTTGGAGCGATTGGAAGAACAACTGTTTCGACAACCTCAAGGACCTCAAGAGCAGGAAGAGCTGCTATACCAAATACGCGAAAGAACCCTACGCATACGACTAATCCTCTCAGCCTTTGAGGAAACTTCCAAAAGAAGACAGGACACGTCGCTGCAGGTTGCTGTCAAAACTTGGTTACATCGGGTAGATCTCAAAGTACAGGAAACGGCCCAGTGGAAATCCCAGCTGGCTGAGAGATCACCCCATGAAGAACAAACTGATGTCACCCTTTCTCAAGCGGAAAGCGAAGAGACCGCCGAGAAGCCGCGAACTAGAGACGCTATCGACATTTATTTGTCCGACTATCAGCGATTCCTAGGAGACGAAGAGTTGAGGAGACGGCTGTCTGGACTTTCCCCTAATAGTGAAGGAACCAAGCTTGTGTTGGACTCAATCGATGCCGAAATGTTAGCTGCAAACCAAGCTGAATGTGATGAAAAACTCCGCCTCACTAGAGTCCGAGAAGAACAAGTAAAGAAAGAATGGATAGAGAAAAGAAAGGTGGCAGCAGCAGCGGCGGCAGAAGCAGAAGCCGAAAGAAAGGCGGCGGAAGCAAAAGCCGAAAGAAAGTCGGCAAAAGCAGAAGCCGAAAGAAAGGCGGCAGAAGCAGAAGCAGAAGCCGAAAGAAAGGCGGCAGAAGCAGAAGCAGAAAGAAAAGCAGCAGTGGCAGAAGCAGAACGGAGAGCTTCTAAGGAGACTATCCAACTGGAGTTGGAAAATCTGCAAGAGACGCAAGACAGTATAAATAAACAGTTTACTGCTAATCAAATGCAGATGATGAGAAAATCTACTCCCAAGCGCCAGGGATACACATCCTCGGAGGAAGGCGAGACCACCAATCCTGAAGGCGGAGGAAATAGATCTCATCTAAGTAGGCGTAGAAAAACATCTTACCGTCGCAAATTGCCTGATTTGCCCCCAGCTGTTAGAAGACAGCTAGCTAGCACAGACTTGAGTAGTGTAGAACCTACAGCCCAAAGTATTAAGGTCAAAAGACTCCCTACAATAGTTGATGAGCCTGAAATAATTAGGCCTGTCATTCCCAAAGTCACTTCTGTGTTAGAGACCCCTGTACTTCCAGAGCTTAACTCTAAGTTCCCTTTACATAGTACTACACTGCCTGTACCAGGTGGAACAGTCCAAGAGAATATCTGTAG
>JAUCBJ010008266.1:0-40885 GCA_032718475.1 Nemertoderma westbladi | reverse complement strand
AACATCTACCTCATCTACCTTGTTTCACTTTACCGTCCCGTCTCCCTTGGGAACTTCTATCTATTGTCTCCTTTCTAGCACTAGCTACTTGAGAAAGCCCCCATTGGGGCGAAACCTACTGATCAGCTGACAGCCGTCAGCTGATTACTGATTGCATGCAACGTCTAATGGTCAGTTGCTTTTTTATTTTAGTATTTGTATCGTACTGTACTGGCATACCTACCGGTAAGGTTTTTTACTTCAGCTTGACAATTAAAGAATAAAATAATTGTATTAACTCAAGCATTTAATTATTATTCTAAATTTGTTACTTTTACGTGCGAATATCCCAAAATAAAGTAAAATTTTAGCCATTTCCAATTTTTGAGGGGGGGGGGGGGGGGGGGGGGGGGGGTGTGTTCGAATGCTATTGTTTCCGGTCCCAAACGCCGACAACCATTATTAAAGCTAATTAATGTTAATCATTAATTGAGGGAAAGGAACAGGTTACAGTGTAAGGTTATTCGAACCATAACAATAAATGAGAGTCACGAAACCAGGTTACATTTTCATTTTTTGTGTTGTCGGCAGTGGTTGTCGGCTGTCGGCGTAGCGTTTACACCCGTTCGGGTGGACACAAAATGTTTGACTCATTGCGTCACATAAAAATTGTAGTAGAGTTATACGGTTGGGTTTAATCTTTAGTGTGTCATAATAAATACAACCTATGGATGTCAAAATACAAACAATAAAATTCATACAATTCAGAGTAATTCGAACATGTCATAAGAACTATTAAATCTACCCATAAGGACTACGTCTGTATTCCACCAGCCGTTTACTCTATAAAAATCAACCAAAGAGATGAGACTAGTTAGATGAGACTAGTTAGCCTCAATGCTGTAAAGTGGTCAGCAAACCGGTTTAATATTTTATATAATATTTTTTTATATTTAAGTTTTTTGGGCATTAGAATACAAGAAATATGGTTTGGATTGATTGCGAATCTGTTTTGGCTTATATGCTCTAGATTGACACTGGATTATTGGTATTTTTTGTCGCAATAGCGCATGTAATAGAGGTTTACCTCGGTTAAACTATAAGGCAGGTGAGTTTGAAGCCTGCTTGCAGGCGTTCTAATAAAATTTTTGCGTTGCGTAGCTTTGCTTTAGTCGCAATAAGAATTAAAATGGGATTTACAAGATATCGGTGGTGTAATTAGGTTAGTGGACGTGGATTGTTGGTTGCCGGCCGTTATGTAGCCCTTTAAGTCGATGGAAATACGAAGATTACTTAAAAAGCGCATTTCGGAAACAAAATATATCAGTTGCATGCCGGTGAGGAGTAACCTGATAGGAGTGTCAGCTCGCCAGTTTAGTAATTACATGAGCACCGAAGGTATTCTTACTTAGTCTGGATGTAAAATTATCTTAATAGATTCTTGATTCAATAGATATGATAATATCATCATGTTTTTGTGGTCGCTAATATCAATGCCAGTTTCGTGAACGCCAAACAGTCTGTAAATGTCTCAGTGGATACATCGATTTGTAGTAATGGTTGTGAAAAATTTGCACTATCCACAAGTCCACAATGTCCAAGGCCATAGTTTATTTCAAACTAGTCTTAAAAAAATTTCTGAAAATGAAAAATGAGATCACGCAATATAATGCCGGTGTAAGGGGAAATCCATTAAAGGATGTCAGAGGGGGGGGGGGGGGGGGGGGGGGGGGTCTTCAAAATCCGGACATATTCGGACAGAGGGGGAGGGGGGTGGCTAAATTCGGACGTCCGATTTTTTTATATTTTTTATTTATCATAATATTATAATTTATCACTGTAACAAAAATAGGCTACCAGATTTGCAATACCATACAAGTAGAGTCCGATTAAGTAGCCAATTATTGTTGGCATTAAATGGTAGTGCTAGTAGCCGATTATTACCGATAGACATATATCTAATTGTTCATTTCTTAAATACTAAACTATGTAGTCGACAATAGCCTACCATCAGTAAAGGGGTTTGGCAAAAACCGGACAAGCTTGGAACGGATTTTTGGCAACTTTATGTTACTTACCGATACTTTATTTCACACTGAAATAGTAAAATAAAATGATTAATGATGTTAAAAATGATGAAATGATGTTAAAACTACTGGTTTGTTTACTTCCTAACAGTGGTCAATATTAATAACATTACAAACACTCTAATTTGTTCATTTACATACAGTTCCTATAATGAATGTTTAATAGAACTTACTGGGCAACTATTTCCACTGTTAGATGATGGTGATGTTACTTTAAACTTGGATTTACTGTCGACACTCTTCTGTCTCCGGTGGCTGTGAACAACTTTATCCACCGCCGATGTGTGCGTTTTCTGCATCGTTACCATTTGAAGAGACTAGATGGTAAATAACAATTAACACTGTAAATTAAGTTTAGGGGAGGGGGGAGGGGGGGGGGGTTGAAGTGGGCAAGAAACTCTAAGGTAAAGCCGGAGGAAAATAGAAGAGGATAGTTTGATTAGGTTTTTATAATTTTTATTGGAATATAGGAAACCAACAAGTCATGGAAAGTAACAGGTTACCGAGACATGATATTATAATCAAAACAACAAAGAAGAGTCATTAGCACGCATAATACAGTTAAAATTATTTTGATTTGCTAAAATTAAATTAAATTATTATTTGCGGTTTTTCCCGTTGAGAGTTTAAACTTAATTGCGAGACAATTTACCTGTTTCTTTATTAGTTTCGACATGTTCCGTTGGTGTTTCTGTAAAAGTTTCTGGTAATTTTTATCTTCTAATAATTTATCTATTGGAATGTCTTCTAACTCATCCTCATTGACCTTTTCGCTTTTGGACGTCGAGCTGACCGCCGTCATAGAGTTGAGCGCATTTGACGAGGAGTTGCCTTGCAACGTCGTCTTTACGTTGTTCGACTTGGAAGCCCCAAGAGAGGATGACTCCTAAAGAGAGAAACAACACGGAATTAATTTAGACACTCTAACAAACTGGGTAGGTTATTAAACCCAATCTTTTACGAAGTTTTCCACGTTTATGAGAGGATATTTTTGTTTGTTATTTTATAAATTCTTTAAAACTTCATCAAGGTCAAAAATATGGCAAGATTTTGGTATTAATTCGGTCATAAAAACTGAATATAAAAGGCTGACCGAGATTCGGAAAACTGGACTTTATAAAATTGAATATTGTAAATATTGCTGATGGCTGGAATTGAATATAGCTACTCTCTACGCGATAGCCATAAGCTGCCCTATTGGGTAGTTATTTGAGCAGATTGAAAGCGCATTACCCCGTGACCGGTATCTCACCGCTACCAACCCACCCACGCACCCCCCCCCCCCCCCCACCTCCCCCATCCATACCCATAGCTTCCCGCACCAGTTCCCCACATAACCGAGACGGCGTTGTGCGCTGAGAGAGAGAGAGCCCGGAAGATTGCTGGACCAACATAACTGGAAAGAAATAAATCAGGTTCTCTTCGTTGGTCGCGAAGAGAGGAAAGGCAGGGTGGGGGGATCGTTAGCTAAAGTTAATTCTGCCAGCTACAACAGGGAAGGGTTATCTATCTACGGTGTGGAAGGAGTGGCATTACTTTAAGTGAGGCCGTCCGTGTGGCGAAGGGAATAGATCGTGTGAGTACGATATGGTAGGGAAGACGTCTACACAATATTCACCTCCACAATTAATTATCCTCCATTCATCGACTATTGTTTCGGCTCACGCCATCCTAACTCCCGCGACTAACGCGCTATGAGGCGTCTGCGCTGTGTAATTGCAACTCCGCGCGCGACAGAATTGAAGCGCAACATGGAACGGTAGTGAGTGTACACGCGGCGAGATGATTTCGCAGCCGCCGTGCTGAGCTACGCGCATATTGGATGGCTAGAGCAATCATATTGATTAATTATTGATGATGGAGGCAAAACAAAATAGATTACATGACAGTAAGTAATGTAAATGGTTCTTGAGGAAACATGTCATCGGGCTGTATATGACATGGGGGTGAGGTGGTGGGGGAGGGAGGGGGGGGGGGGGGGGGGCAATTAACCAAGGATGTAATTGCTACCGCCGAGGCTATTAGGCCTCTTGGGACAGCTAGTATTCATTTTTACCATATATAGATGTTGCAAGAGGAGACTTTGGTTCAGGTAAAAAAACAAAGTATACTCAGCCCAAAGACACATCTAATTAGGAATTACCGGTAGGTTACCCTTACCATAGTAGCCAAAGCTCTGAGCTGTAGTAGTAGGTTTGAGGTTTACTGAGAGACAAATCGGCCAATCTTTATGTTTCAACGCCGAGATCTCAGAAATGGCGCGGACGAACGGAAATTCGGTGCAACAAAAGATTAAGATAAAATACGGCCAGCCTCCTGGTGAAATTTTTCGAGCGTCTTGGTCAAAATCTGACGACTTATTTCCTGCGCGGACAACTCAGAACTAACAAACTTCACATTTCGCGACCATTTAAATAAGTGTACGTCAGAGATCATCACTGTCTAGTGGCTATTTAAAGTATTTTTTTTTCGCGTCCTTAAATGGTAGCTAAATGCTTTGTAAGAATAAACCTTGTAATAGGTTATTTATTTGTAAGATAATTTGTCTTTGACCTCCCTATTAACTAGCTGGAATGGTCAGGCAGTATTTTATTTTCGCTTTCAAACTTTTGCTACAAGTGTTTGAGAAAACTGCCTCCATGGATATTTCACCAGTCTCACCAGAGCTATTATTGGTCATTTCAGTTGTTTGTTGGTACCAATAAACATCATGGCTGGGGTATTGGAATTAGTTTTTTCAATTTCTTTGGTGTAATGCAATGCAGTAGTCAGTAGTGGTGTATTGCGGTAGTCACTAGTCAGTGGTGTAAAGTAGCAAGTCCGTAGTGTTATGTAGTTGTAGTCAGTGGTGTAAAGTAGCAAGTCCGTATTGTTATGTAGTTGTAGTCAGTGGTGTAAAGTAGCAAGTCCGTAGTGTTATGTAGTTGTAGTCAGTGGTGTAAAGTAGCAAGTCCGCAGTGTTATGTAGTTGTAGTCAGTGGTGTAAAGTAGAAAGTCCGTATTGTTATGTAGTTGTAGTCAGTGGTGTAAAGTAGCAAGTCCGTATTGTTATGTAGTTGTAGTCAGTGGTGTAAAGTAGCAAGTCCGTAGTGTTATGTAGTTGTAGTCTGCGGTGTAAAGTAGCAAGTCCGTATTGTTATGTAGTTGTAGTCAGTGGTGTAAAGTAGCAAGTCCGTATTGTTATGTAGTTGTAGTCAGTGGTGTAAAGTAGCAAGTTAGTATTGTTATGTAGTTGTAGTCAGTGGTGTAAAGTAGCAAGTCCGTAGTGTTATGTAGTTGTAGTCTGCGGTGTAAAGTAGCAAGTCCGTATTGTTATGTAGTTGTAGTCAGTGGTGTAAAGTAGCAAGTCCGTATTGTTATGTAGTTGTAGTCAGTGGTGTAAAGTAGCAAGTCCGTATTGTTATGTAGTTGTAGTCAGTGGTGTAAAGTAGCAAGTCCGTAGTGTTATGTAGTTGTAGTCTGCGGTGTAAAGTAGCAAGTCCGTATTGTTATGTAGTTGTAGTCAGTGGTGTAAAGTAGCAAGTCCGTATTGTTATGTAGTTGTAGTCAGTGGTGTAAAGTAGCAAGTTCGTATTGTTATGTAGTTGTAGTCTGCGGTGTAAAGTAGCAAGTCCGTATTGTTATGTAGTTGTAGTCAGTGGTGTAAAGTAGCAAGTCCGTAGTGTTATGTAGTTGTAGTCTGCGGTGTAAAGTAGCAAGTCCGTATTGTTATGTAGTTGTAGTCAGTGGTGTAAAGTAGCAAGTCCGTATTGTTATGTAGTTGTAGTCAGTGGTGTAAAGTAGCAAGTCCGTATTGTTATGTAGTTGTAGTCAGTGGTGTAAAGTAGCAAGTCCGTAGTGTTATGTAGTTGTAGTCTGCGGTGTAAAGTAGCAAGTCCGTATTGTTATGTAGTTGTAGTCAGTGGTGTAAAGTAGCAAGTCCGTATTGTTATGTAGTTGTAGTCAGTGGTGTAAAGTAGCAAGTCCGTATTGTTATGTAGTTGTAGTCAGTGGTGTAAAGTAGCAAGTCCGTAGTGTTATGTAGTTGTAGTCTGCGGTGTAAAGTAGCAAGTCCGTATTGTTATGTAGTTGTAGTCAGTGGTGTAAAGTAGCAAGTCCGTATTGTTATGTAGTTGTAGTCAGTGGTGTAAAGTAGCAAGTCCGTAGTGTTATGTAGTTGTAGTCTGCGGTGTAAAGTAGCAAGTCCGTATTGTTATGTAGTTGTAGTCAGTGGTGTAAAGTAGCAAGTCCGTATTGTTATGTAGTTGTAGTCAGTGGTGTAAAGTAGCAAGTCCGTATTGTTATGTAGTTGTAGTCAGTGGTGTAAAGTAGCAAGTCCGTATTGTTATGTAGTTGTAGTCAGTGGTGTAAAGTAGCAAGTCCGTAGTGTTATGTAGTTGTAGTCTGCGGTGTAAAGTAGCAAGTCCGTATTGTTATGTAGTTGTAGTCAGTGGTGTAAAGTAGCAAGTCCGTATTGTTATGTAGTTGTAGTCAGTGGTGTAAAGTAGCAAGTCCGTATTGTTATGTAGTTGTAGTCAGTGGTGTAAAGTAGCAAGTCCGTATTGTTATGTAGTTGTAGTCAGTGGTGTAAAGTAGCAAGTCCGTAGTGTTATGTAGTTGTAGTCAGTGGTGTAAAGTAGCAAGTCCGTATTGTTATGTAGTTGTAGTCAGTGGTGTAAAGTAGCAAGTCCGTAGTGTTATGTAGTTGTAGTCTGCGGTGTAAAGTAGCAAGTCCGTATTGTTATGTAGTTGTAGTCAGTGGTGTAAAGTAGCAAGTCCGTAGTGTTATGTAGTTGTAGTCAGTGGTGTAAAGTAGCAAGTCCGTAGTGTTATGTAGTTGTAGTCAGTGGTGTAAAGTAGCAAGTCCGTATTGTTATGTAGTTGTAGTCAGTGGTGTAAAGTAGCAAGTCCGTAGTGTTATGTAGTTGTAGTCTGCGGTGTAAAGTAGCAAGTCCGTATTGTTATGTAGTTGTAGTCAGTGGTGTAAAGTAGCAAGTCCGTATTGTTATGTAGTTGTAGTCAGTGGTGTAAAGTAGCAAGTTCGTATTGTTATGTAGTTGTAGTCAGTGGTGTAAAGTAACAAGTCCGTAGTGTAATGTAGTTAATTTATGTGTGTACGGAAACATATTTATACATATGTAAGTATTAATTTATGTGTGTACAGAAATTTATTTACGCATAGGTAAGTATAAGTATTAATAATTTATTATTATTATATATTTTAGAGATTCTTTATTAGGACCAACATGCAAGGAACTCATGTAAGTACATATTTATACATATGTAAGTATTAATTTATTATTATTATATATTTTAGAGATTCTTTATTAGGACCAACATGCAAGGAACTCATGTAAGTACATATTTATACATATGTAAGTATTAATTTATTATTATTATATATTTTAGAGATTCTTTATTAGGACCAACATGCAAGGAACTCATGTGTAAGTACATATTTATATGACGTGATCATCATGCAAGACTC
This sequence comes from Nemertoderma westbladi, assembly GCA_032718475.1. Lineage (NCBI taxonomy): Eukaryota > Metazoa > Xenacoelomorpha > Nemertodermatida > Nemertodermatidae > Nemertoderma > Nemertoderma westbladi. The sequence goes on along the minus strand of JAUCBJ010008266.1, from coordinate 33,352 downwards.
CATTAATGATTATTGACATCATTGATAATAATATGTAATAATATGTTGTTTGTCTCTATGTTGACTTGGTAATCTGTTGTTTATCTCTTTGTTGACTTTGTAATCTGTTGTTTGTCTTTTTGTTGACTTTGCCCATGGTAGATACTTCCTCTTCTACGTCTAGTATAATGTTTGATTGTTTATTTCACATTGTTGTTTGTTTATATCGGTATGTTCAGTCCACCGTGTTGTTTGCTCTATGTCTATTCGACTGTGTTGCGGCCTTCGAATGTCCCATATACTGCATGTCTTGTATCATGTGTGTCCGTATCATCAGTTCAACTGTAAATATCAATTGTCTGAATCATCTGTAAAAATTATCTCTTCGCAAGACTATGTTCAGATTCAATTGTTTATTTAATTATGTGTTATTTTTGTTATTCATTTATGGTCTATAAATACAAACATACACATAGTAGCCCGTGATGTAAAGCAGCAGTCAGTGGGGTAAAGTAGCAGTCAGTGGTTTAAAGTAGTAGTGCGTGATGTAAAGCAGCAGTCAGTGGTATAAAGTAGAAGACCGTGATAATAAAGTCGTCCATCTTGGATTGTCGGTCGTGTACTGTTTGCAAACAACGTGTACATAATGATTGTCTGCGTAATGCCCCACCCCACATATAATGTCTGCCTACGCCCTACATGCTAGACGGGCATATCCAACTGTGTATTTATCCAACGCAAGAGATTAATAATTTTGGCGGGTAATACCAGGTACAAAGAGTGATAAATTAGCTGAAAATCTGAACACAGTAAGACATGCTACCATTATTGTCGATGCTGGAAGCTCCGATGTAAGACAGTATATCCTAAAGGAAGGACTGTATGATTACCAAGGAAGTACGAATCAATGCACACTGCCCTTTGGGCTAAGCTTACCGGCGCGCGTTAACTTATCCAGCACACAAACGCCATAATTCATCGCATCCAATATTCTTTCTCGCCTGTCATCAAATCTTTCTTGTTTCATTAAAACTCGCGCGAAAACACTGCGCCTATCCCTACAGGTAGGAGTATACCTACCGGTGGGTAATTATGTCACTATGGCTTGGTTTTATTCGGGTGAATCCGGCCGTATAACATGAGGGGTATTATTGACGCGACCCGCGGTATGGTAATTATTACGAAGGGTGGGGGGGGGGGGGGGGGGGCAGATTGGGCCAGGGTATACTATACAACCTATGTTGATAACAAGCCATATGGTTAGTGTATGAATTACCGTCTCATTAAAGGCTTTAGAAATGAAATAATTCCCTCATTGTAGATTTAATGAATTTATAATAGAGAAATAATAGCCTTTGATCAGTAATCTATATTACAGCCTGAAAAATAAATTACATCAAAGTTGAATGACGTGGGCAGATTGGGCAGCAACAATTGTGACGGGCAAGCAAGGGAAATAAAATGAGCCATAAAAAGAGTCACTAAAAATAAATTAATAAACATTGTAAACGTCAAATACGCGATTGACGTCATTGCTCACTGCGTCCAGTTTAATACCGACCTACAATTATGACGTCATGACAAATCTTGGGGCCACTGCAATAAAAATTAAAGATGTAATATTATGGTTTTGTTCAGAAATGGAAAAAATGAGAAAGCGCGTCACCGGGGGTTGAACCAGCGCTATACGTACATTTCAGCCTATCAGGCCTCATCAGTAGCGCTAACCAGTTCAGCCACTTGTCCCTGATATTCACTATCCCACCTAATCTACTTTTATTGAACAGGCAGTCGCTTAAGACTGCCTGTTCAACCCCCGGTGACGCGCTTTCTCATTTTTTCCACCTCTGAACAAACCCATAATATTACATCTTTAATTACAGTTGCATTAACAGCACATCTCCAATTTATTTATATAATATATCCTGGCAGCAATACCCGAGCTGTATATTTATTTATTTGTACTTTCCTCCTGTTTCACTCTAACATACTTGAGGCCGGTAGGTCCGCTGTTAGAGATAGGATATGCAACTTAAGACTGCCTGTTCAATAAAAGTGGATTAGGTGGGATAGTGAATGTCAGGGACACGTGGCTGAACTGGTTAGCGCTACTGATGAGGCCTGATAGGCTGAAACGTACGTATAGCGATGGTTCAAACCCCGGTGACGCGCTTTCTCATTTTTTATATTTCTGCCGGTGACGCGCTTTCTCATTTTTTATATTTCTGAACAAAACCATAATATTACACCTTTAATTACAATTTGTTGCAATAACAGCTCAACTCCAATTTATTTATAAAAATTAAAAATTGAAACCAATTGTTTTATGTTTATTCACATTAAGAGGTCACAATCGGATATGGTTAACTTTAATTTTTACTGTTATGTAAAAGGAAGTCACAAGTAACTTTTTAATAAACTTAAATTACAATTTATGACGTCACTTCCGGATTTTATAGAGAACCCTAATAATATCACGTGATTACCAACCTTTTTAAGGTCCCGTTTCTTCCCGGTACCCACGCTTGTTACGCTGACGTTAGCGTCCGCCTCATCCACCCCCATCGCTTCCATTTGCTTGGCCCGCTTCTCGGCCTGGGAGAGGAAGGCGAGCGGCGAGCTGAGCGCCTCGGCGAAGTCGCCGAACCCGTCGGGGACGTAAGTCTTCAGCACGATGCAGCAGAGTATAGTGGGGAGGGAGAGGGGGAAGTTACCCTCGGTGCGCAGACTCACGTGTCGGTAACCGGCCTGGAGGCCCTCCAAAGGGAGGATTCGCTGCCCGATCATCTTGTTGTTCTCGTCGTAGACGGCCACCCGGAGGACCGCGAGATCCGGGAGCACGACCTTGCGGAACACGAAGGGCTCCTCGTTGTACTGCGGGTTGAGTCCGTTCCCGGGGACCATCCGTGTGCGGAACTCCTTCCTGATCGTGTCAGTAGGCAGTCCGTACATGTCGACCTCCACGTAGGTGCCGATCTTCTTGTCGGAGAGGAACTGACCCGAGACAACCTGCACCGAGCAGTGGGCCGCGATCACGCCGTCCACCGGGGTCTCCGAGAACGGGTCGAACGTGCGATCCTTGCGTCGCATAAACTCCGGCTTGAGTAGGTAACCGCAGTTTCCGTTGTACTCAAACTTGCCGGCATTCAGCTGCATGGCGAGGTCCGGCGTCTGGAAGTTGAGCGAGACCATCTGGCAGCCGGTGTTCCAGAAGATCTGCGGCATGTAGTTGCTGGAGTCGACCCGGTTGCCTTTGGGGTAGATCCGACTGAGTTGGCGCTTGTTGTAGTTGACGAACTCGATGCAGGAGGTCTTGAGCAAGGCGATCGCGCTGGTCTCCGCGAAGCTGCTCATGTTGTGGTTGATGTTCTTGTCTTCGGCGACGTCGAAACCGCTGAACTTGACCGGTTGGGCGTAGTTTACGAGCGAGGAGAGGAGCGGGTGGATGTTGGTCGTCGCGCCGCGGTACACGTAACTCTCGAACGCCGCCTGGGGGTCCTCCTCAGTGGTTTCTTCCTCCTCTTTCTTCTCCGCGACCACAGGTTTCATCTCGGGGTGGGCCTCCTCCAGGTTGTCGACTACGACCTCGGGGTTATCAGCTGCCTCCGCGTCTTCCAACAGCATCTGCCCCTTCCTGTAGGCTTCCAACTGGATCCGCTCCACGTCCGGGTTCAGCCGTTTGTTTTTTATTAAGATCTTACGTCGGAGCGCGTTTGGCGGCGGGAGCGCCACATTGGGAGCGATCGGGAAGTTCGGTAGAAGATCCTTCAGTAACAGGTCTCCGAATATTTCCTCACAGTACTGGGCCATCTTCAGTTGCATTGGTTTGGAGCAATGGTTCTCGAAGGACAATATAACAGGGAAATCTGAAGTGACGAAAGCCGTATCCCTAGTAACAAGAGAAAAAAATAATTAGTTCTAGAATATCGTTTATGTACCTATAATCCTATATAATACATGTATGTTTGTACCAAGGTCTACTAATTGTAGTAATAATGATCTAATAATAATAATAATCAATAATAATAATAATAATAAAAGTAGTAATAATAATCTACTAATATAGTTATTTAGCACACCTTGGTTTACAGTTACACGCATCGAACATAAAATGAGTATGTTGTGTATGTTCGTACGAACAATGTAAGGCATAAGTATATTAAGAATCTCATCTTATAAGTTGAGATTATAAAGACAAAAACAAGTAACATTTTTAGGTTGAAGTATTTATTAGACATCAGTATAGCTGAAAATATTTATAAAGTGGATTAAAGGTATATTTTATACAACTTGGGAGAAGGATGCTTTGGCAAACTTTCGCAAACCTTGCAAACTTTGATGTAGTTTAAAGTGCACATCTCATTGAAGGTGTTAGCACTCTGGCTATATACGTGGTCTCGCACTCGCATGCATGCATATTGCAATTCTAAAGAATGCTAAATAATTATATTTCCCCCTTGGGAACAATAAATAGCATTTGATCGCGTAATTCAGTACGTTTCTTTACCGAATCGATAACTGAAAGAGATTATCTCGCCATTTGCTCCGATTAGTGGATAATGGATATGGTGGCAAAGCCAGTAACTTATGGTTTACAACCACTACAACCTGGCTACAACGGCCTGGGAGAGACACAAAGCCAGTAACTTATGGTTTACAACCAATACAACCTGGCAACAACGGCCTGGGAGAGACACAGAGCCAGTAACTTATGGTTTACAACCACTACAACCTGGCTACAACGGCCTGGGAGAGACACAAAGCCAGTAACTTATGGTTTACAACCACTACAACCTGGCTACAACGGCCTGGGAGAGACACAAAGCCAGTAACTTATGGTTTACAACCACTACAACCTGGCTACAACGGCCTGGGAGAGACACAAAGCCAGTAACTTATGGTTTACAACCAATACAACCTGGCAACAACGGCCTGGGAGAGACACAAAGCCAGTAACTTATGGTTTACAACCACTACAACCTGGCTACAACGGCCTGGGAGAGACACAAAGCCAGTAACTTATGGTTTACAACCACTACAACCTGGCTACAACGGCCTGGGAGAGACACAAAGCCAGTAACTTATGGTTTACAACCACTACAACCTGGCTACAACGGCCTGGGAGCGACACAAAGCCAGTAACTTATGGTTTACAACCACTACAACCTGGCTACAACGACATGGGGGACACAAATCCAGCAACTTAAGGTTACAACCACTACAATCTGGCTACAACGGTCTGGGAGAGACACAAAGCCAGTAACTTATGGTTTACAACCACTACAACCTGGCTACAACGGTCTGGGAGAGACACAAAGCCAGTTGCCTTGCTATAAACAACGACCGCTTATAATTTACTCACAACTAAGTTGAGTAACGTATTACAAATTTGTGACTGATTAGATTAGACCTTATGCCAACAGTGTCATATGAATGAAAATGGGTTAAATAATATATTACTTTATAACGACATACCGATATAATCCGATATAAAATATATTCGAATTAGAAATTGTTTGATATTAGAAAACAAATCGGTGACGCACAGGCTGGCCTCAACCTTAAGTCACCCTTTGGGTCACTTTCAAAGTAGGGGTGATCCCATTAAGTTAGAATTTAGCTTACATTTAAAATATAAATAGCAGCATTAGCTAAGGCATACCATATACATTTAATTAATAAGTACCGGTATTGTTAAATTTATAAAGGCGAAAAGCTAGCCAGTAAAGTCATCAGAAAATGCTCGATTAATATTCAATCAGAAAGAATGACACATCCACGGATATAAGTAAAATGAATTGTTATCGAAACCTTAAACTATACATTACAATTCCTCTGAGAATATGACATGGAGGGGAGGGGGGAGGGTGGAGTACCTCTATACCTAATGTAGATTTATACTTCGTTGGATAACCTATGGATGAATAAATACATAATATATTGAGTGTGACTGTTTGTAAACTATAGTAAACACACACACAGACAGGTAGGACAGACAGTGTTCCGTTAGGTCACCAGGGAAAGGAGATGAGGTTATTACTGTGCCACTTATTCTAATCAAAACAATAAAATAAAGTCCATAGAACAGGTTAAAGTTATATATGTAATCTATTTGCGTCGATTTTCCTATAAGGGATAGATTTTGATGGCATCCAGTCCAGAGATCCCGCCATCCTACCTGAATAATTGAATATAGACAGTCTCAGGCGGCAGTGGGTGAACCTGATATCGCGATACTGACTACAGTAGTGCCGCGTTGGTTCAACCCAAAGTCATATACGACCTTCCACAATATTATTATACTATTTTTAGAACAACCTTTATTAGTCTCTCCACCCGCACCCACTACTACCAATATTACGATGTTTAAATTAATAACAAAAAAATAAACGACCTTCAGGATTCAGCCACTGTGTTTGTATACAAGACCAGAGTAATTAACGGCACAACCACGGCTATTAACTACAGCAAATTGTATAATCTTAACAATAAATGTAATGTAACCGTCTATTAATTAACGCCAAGTTTGTTGCAATAGGACCTAACATTCCCCAGAACTAACGCCTTTAGGATGTAAGGCGACTTTACCTTGCCGGCTGAGAATAAAGTGCACTACAAATGTTTCATAGTTAGTGATAACGCTATTCTATCTTACTGACAGCTTGAAAGGATTCGTAAACTATTGGACCCCCATTTAAACAGCAATAAGAGCAGCAAGGTACAGGTTAAGTAGAAAGTAACCTTCCGTAGACACTTCATCGGCATCCGGCCGACGCGCTGTATGCGACACGGCGCGCACAGCGCAGGCCATCCAGGAAACTACAATAGAGTAGAGTGAGATACCAAACGGAAAAATAGAGGCAATAAAACGAAGCAAGATGCATATTGTACGTACGTACGCAGACAAACTAACCGCTGGGAAGCAGCACCATAAACTTGGGCCAATCACGTTCCTTCAGCCAGCTGATCACTGTTTGCATGCAACGTTAATACCGGTTGTTATTTAATTTTAAACCTTCTGGTAGTTCAATAATTGAAGTTTTTTACAAGTTTTACTGAGAAAAGCGAATATTTTAGATGGATTTTTCGGGAAGCAGTTATTGGGAAGAGGTTTCTCACAGGGCTGTCTCCACGATTAGCCATAGTATGGTAGATTGTGTATACGGTAAATAAATGGTGTTGAATTTGAGCGCAGGTCCAAATTCATTCGGTCCACAGAATGTAAACAAATATAAAATACACCGGAGGCACTAAGCAATCACGAGTTTAAAGAGAAATTAAACGATTTGGGAAGGAAGTTTAAGTCGTAATGGAAATTCACGAAACAACATTGTAGTTTATCACGCAGATCGCTAGAAGTAGCCTGAATATTTTTATATGCTGCTGCGATTTGTGTGATTTTTCATGAAACTTGATTCCAAGTGCCATTTCGGATGAGTAATTATATATAATGAAACATACTAAGGACTCACCTTATAGCGTGAATAACGTCTTTAAATAGAATGTCGGTACACATGGCCTTCCCGTGCGTGATAATGGGTTCGTCGCCGCCCTTGGAGTCCCAACAATCGAGTTCGACGCAACGGCATCCGGAGAGGAGGACCTGCCGGTACATATCGACGGCGGACTTGCCGCCGAACTGGCGGCCCACGAGGTAGGTGTTGTGCGACGAGTTGATGTAGTAGTGGGAGAGGGGCTGGTCCATCTCCTGGTAGATGTCCAGCCGGTCGAGGAACACGGGGCAGTTGTCGTCCGACATGAGGTAGTTGACGAAGCCGTCGAAGGAGATCTCGTCCCGCTCGATGCTCAACTTGTCGGTCTCGTACCGCTGTATGATCCACTCCCGCACCTTCTGTTTAGTCCAGAACGGGAAGAGGATCTCGTTCAACCGGGGATCCCGCTGTTTATCGTTTAGGAACTCGCACATTTTCGCGAGAGTTAACACAGCGGGTGTCCCCGAACTGTACTGGTTAAACAAATGCTCTAGATCGGAACGCGGGCAGATTATATGATAAAGCTGGTAGAACTTCTCGAGGGTGAAGTCGTCCACACTGATGTCGTCGTTCTTCCCGTTGGGTAGACCCAATTCTTGGAGCGATTTGAATAGGAGTCTCTCGGCCTTTCCGGACGCGAAGGTGCGGGTTATACTCCGCACGGGGATCCGGCCGTCCGCGTTCACCGAGTATTGTATTCGCATCCAGTGCTTCTTGAGCTGCTTCGTGGGGCAGATGTTGTTGGCTTTGTAGTTGTGGGTTATCCTGCGGAGGCCCTTGACCCATTTCTTCTGGGTCTCGTTGTTCGCCGCTACGAAGTGGGTCGACGTGATGTTGACCAGGTCCAGGCCGCTGCACACCGTGAAGGACTTGTCGTCAAGGTCGGATTGCCTCGCCTCCAGATCGACCCGCTGCTTGGCGTCTCGCGGAATCCCCCCGTATCGGATGTCGTTCAGCTGGGAACATTCGAGAACTTGACCTGATAATTAAACATATATATTTATATAAATGTTGTGTGTTGGCTTGGTTATTGCATGTGTTCGGCCAAGTACAGTAACAGAGTTCTATAGAGTTCTATATGTCGAGGTATAAAACGAGAAACCCATATGATCTATATATTTTTAGTACACAACAAATGCTTACTATATATTAGATTATGTGTTAGGGTTAGGGTTACATGACAGTTTTAATTGGGGTTTAGACCGCCACTACTGTAAATACTTCTGTACTTTGCATTAAATTTATAGGTACCGGTACCCCAATCGTGACATTCCCCGCAGCTCAACTTCCTTATGCCCTTCTCGTTCTCGAAACTTGTATCTATTGTTTTTTTTTATTTACTTTACGTTATTAAAGGGTTGTTAGATCTGTTTAGTTGTTTGTTTTCAGTTACCGGTACCTATTCATTATATCTAGGCATATTGGCTAATAACCGCTCTCATGGTACTATATATATCAGTATACAGTATAACCCGTATTTATATAACCTATTTATATCAACTAGGCCTAATGTTTAAGTATTGCCATTAACCCATAATGGGATAGAAACTAATTAAGTATTATGCCTAAATGGTTACTGGTTTACTGGATTAGGCGTTTGTTTATGAGTGGGCCAGGTGGTTATAGCGCCGGTCTTCCAACCGGCAAATGTGTGTTTGAGCACCAGAAAAGGTACTGGGGGGCTACCATGTAATCTGTTTACCCATTAACTATCCTTTTAATTTAATAAGGTCAGTGTCCCACCCAATATTGGCTATCTGCAATAAATAGGTAATAATGTAAATACGTAATATTATATTCCCTGTTCTACCGTTTGCAATTTTCGCATAATTTTTAATCAGATAAGTTTCGGGGTTAAACCAATACATTGTATTTCCGTTCATATTTCAACGTGAGAAATACCTAGGTAAAATAAAATACTGCATCAAATTTTGCGGGACAAACTCTATAGTCTCTTATTAGTACCACCGGTATTAAATTTACAAAATAATTAAAATTTCTTGGAGATTCATATTATCTATCATTCTAGAATCATTGCACAGGGATTATAAACAATAGTTCAGAACTGCAAATACTACAGTTTAATTAATTCGCATTATCAATACTGCAGGTTGTGTTCCGGTAACTACACCTCCCCAAAAAATGTAATTTACCAGATAGTCATTTTGCTATATATTATTTATGAATGGTTATGAATTTAAATCGATTACAAAAAAACATCACAAAAATATGATAAATCTCAACCTAACCTTACACAAAAGTACCTGTTAGCATCGACCACAAAAATAACCTTGTACCGGGTGCTAAAGTCGGGCTTACATATTTGTGCCTGTAAATGAACTTATCGACAAGTTCCAGAATGAATAAATATTTCTGTAACCTTTTCGTTACCGGTACCGTATAAATGAATAGGGCCTATGTAACATGTTCGTGGACATTTTACCGGTAGAAAAAATAGCAAAATGTATCCAGTATACAAAATTTGGAGGGGGTGTGACGGTACCTAACACAGCTTTATTAAATTAAAGCTATTGTTGTGCTTATCAGACCTATTAGAATACATATTTTCTTAGTTTGCTTGAGTTAGTTAACCTTCTGTTGTCAGAAAGCTAATACGATTTTTTTAAAACTGATGAGGCCCAAGTATCCTTGACATGGGGAACTGGGAAACTTATTACTTGTGCCATCAGGTATAAAAAGTTGTTAATTTTACTAGTAATCTAATATAACTGGCTATAATGAATGACCCTTAAATGGGGTAACTTGAGCCATTATAATGTTAAAAAAAAAACCTGGTCTGCCATTGGCAGACCAAGGGTCAATAAATTGTACTGTTATTGGAGACACATGTTTAACGGGGTAAGTTGGGCCATTATAATGTTTCTAAAAGGTTAAATTCATAAAAGACATAAAACGGCAATTTTAAATCTAGGGCTGGGCTCAATAATGTGGTAAAATGTGGCTAAATAATTCAGCTTCTCATATTTAACAAGCTTCAGTGTTATAAAAGGAAAAAAAGCAAACTTTTCACTGATTGAAAGTCATTTTAAGTCAAATGGCCCATGTTATCCACAGGGCCCAAGTATCCCCATTTGACGGTACGTACAGTATATATTAAATGACAAACAGATTGAGATCAGGCCTCAAAATAATTTGGTGTCTTTGGGAACCAAACTAGAAAGATGCTACTACTGGGTCCTACTACTGCTACAGATGATTTCGAAAAAAGATAAACATTTAAAAGGCATCAGCAAAGCAAATCGGTAAATTATTTTTTGGCAAATATTGTGTTTTTTATAATTCATAGGACTCTGAATGGCTGTATGAAAGTCCGTGAAGGCCACTACTAATTTCCTCTCAAAGAAATAATATATATATATCAGTAGGAGTAGAGGCAAGAGGGTAGGCCTACTCACCTTCTTTGCCCTCGCTCTTCCAGTAAATAAAGAAGCCAAACTCATCAACTTTCACTAAACAGTTTGTCTCAATGCTACTTTCACTTTGATCCCATCGATCTAGGATAACTCCTTTTTGCAGCTCCTCTGGTACGGGAATAACCCACTGAAAGTCGTAAAGTTTAGCCATTCGATATGAAGTTAAAGCTCAAAGACATTAAGTCTAGAGTTACAGTGTCATGTTTGCATGGTCATCCAGTTTCTCAAACATATTCTTTTGATTGCAGGTGCTTATTCCAGAGGTATGGTAATGGTACACCCAACATTGCTATAAACATTAACTAGGTATATTATAAAATATGGACAAAAAACAGCAATAAATTAATGATATGCAACGATGACAACCCTGCTACCTACATACCTGACAGCCTGAGGATCAAAGGGATATCAGCTGAATGCAAATACAGGCTGTCAGGAATAGAATGTCTGTTATGTATATTATAACTACCATTATTAACTACCATATTAATATAAACGGCCTAGGCCAATATTACCAGTGCTGCAGTGGGGACCTTAATAGTTTCAAAGCATTTCATATGCTGCGCAAAGGCCTTTTTCAGTTTTACAGCTATTTTCAGTATATTTATCAAGATGCTCGACTCGAAGGCCTCAACAGTTTCAACTGATTGTTTCAGTATCCCACATACTGTGCAAAGGACTCTCTTGTTTCAGTATTTCATGTACTGCGTGAATTACTCTTAAACGATTCAACAGATTGTTTCAGCTGTTCAGTATTCCACAAACTGCGCGAAGGACTCTTAAACGGTTCAATAGACAGATAGATTGTTTCAGTATCCCACATAGTGCGTGTTGGGCGAAGGACTCAAGCGTTTCAACAGATTGTTTCAGTATCTCATTTACTGCGTGAAGGACTCTTAATCGATTCAACAGATTGTTTCAGTATCCCACAAACTGCGCAAAGGACTCCTAAATGATTCAACTGATTGTTTCAGTATCCCACATACTGCGCATTGCGTGAAGGACTCTTAAACAATTCAACAGTTTGATTCAATACCTCATGTACTGCGTGAAGGACTCATAAATGATTCAACAGATTGTTTCAGTATATATCCCATTCCCATATACTGCTTGTTCGTGAATGACTCCTAAAGAATTCAACAGATTGCTTCAGTATATATCCCATATACTGCGCGTTATGCAAAGGACTCTTAAACGATTCAACAGTTAGTTTCCGAATCCTGCATATTGCGCAAAGGTCTCTTAAACGATTCAATAGATTATTTCAGTATCCCACATACTACGCATTATGCAAAGGACTCTTAAACGAATCAATAGATTGTTTCACTATCCTGCATATTGCTTGAAGGACTCTTAAATGATTCAACAGTTTGTTTCAGTATCCTGCATATTGCGCAAATGTCTCTTAAACGTTTCAATAGATTGTTTCAGTATCCCACATACTGCGCATTACGCGAAGGACTCAAACAATTCTACATTATTGTTTCAGCATCCCACATGCCACATACTGCGCGTCATGGAAAGTACTCTTAAACGATTCAACAGTCCTGACAGTTTGTTTCAGTATCCTGCATATTGCGCAAAGGACTCTTAAACGTTTCAATAGATTGTTTTAGTATCCCACATACTGAGCATTGTGCTAAGGACTCCAGTATCTCACATACTGCGTGAAGGACTCTTAAAGGATCCAACAGATTGTTTCAGTATCCCACATACTGCGCGTTACGCGAAGGACTCTTAAACGATTCAACAGATTGTTTCAGTAACCTACATATTGCGCTAAAGTCTCTTAAACAATTCAACAGATTGTTTCAATATCCCACATCCTGTGAAAAGGACTCTTAAACGATTCAACAGATTGTATCAGTATCTCAGGTACTGAGTGAATGACTCTTATAAACGATTCAGCAGTTTGTTTCAGGATCCCACAAACTGCGTGAAGGACTCTTAAATGATTCAATAGATTGTTTCAGTATCCCACATACCCTGATACCGCGCATTGTGCGAAGGACTCTTAAACGATTCTTCAGTTTGTTTCAGTATCCTGCATATTGCGCAAAGGTCTCTTAAACGTTTCAATAGATTGTTTCAGTATCCCACATATTGCGCATCACACGAATGACTCTTAAACGAATCAACAGATTGTTTCAGTATCCCACAAACTGCGTGAAGGACTCTTAAATGATTCAGTAGATTGTTTCAGTATCCCACATACCGCGCATTGTGCGAAGGACTCTTAAACGATTCTTCAGTTTGTTTCAGTATCCTGCATATTGCGCAAAGGTCTCTTAAACGTTTCAATAGATTGTTTCAGTATCCCACATACTGCGCATTGTGCGAAGGACTCTTAAACGATTCTTCAGTTTGTTTCAGTATCCTGCATATTGTGCAAAGGTCTCTTAAACGTTTCCATAGATTGTTTCAGTATCCCACATATAGCGTGTTACGGGTTACGCGAAGGACTCTTAAACGATTCAACAGATTGTTTCAGTATCCTGCATATTGCGCAAAGGTCTCTTAAACGTTTCAATAGATTGTTTCAGTATCCCACATATTGCGCGTTACGTGAAGGACTCTTAAACGATTCTTCAGTTTGTTTCAGTATCCTGCATATTGCGCAAAGGTCTCTTAAACGTTTCCATAGATTGTTTCAGTATCCCACATATTGCACGTTACGCGAAGGACTCTTAAACGATTCTTCAGTTTGTTTCAGTATCCTGCATATTGCGCAAAGGTCTCTTAAACGTTTCAATATATTGTTTCAGTATCCTACATATTGCGCGTGACGCGAAGGACTCTTAAATGATTCTTCAGTTTGTTTCAGTATCCTGCATATTGCGCAAAGGTCTCTTAAACGTTTCAATAGATTGTTTCAGTATCCCACATATTGCGCGTTACGCGAAGGACTCTTAAACGATTTAACAGATTATTTCAGTATCCTGCATATTGGGCGTTACGCGAAGGACTCTTAAACGATTCAACAGATTGTTTCTTCAGTATCTCACATACTGCGCGTTACGCAAAGCGGCAAAGGACTCTTAAACGATTCAAGAGATTGTTTCAGTATCCCACAAACTGCGCGAAGGACTCTTAAATGATTGAACAGATAGTTTTAATATCTCACGATTCTGTGATCAAGTACTGCGTGAAGGACCCTTAACGTTTCAACAGACAGACAGATGGTTTCAGTATCCCACATACTGCTGTACTGCGCGAAGGTCTCTTAAACGTTTCATCAGATTGTTTCTGGTTTCAGTATGGCATTAGTCTGTTGTCTGTTAGTATAGTTTCAGTATGCAGTTAGGCCTATGTCTTCTAAACAGTTTCAGCCTGTCAGCAGCCTAACAGTTGATTTTTCAGAGTCAGTGTTCACGTTTTTATAGGTGGTTGAACTGATGAGTTTGTTTGCATTGCATTGCAGACTTCTGGACTTTCTGCCTTTCCCACAATTGGTAAAGTGGCCGTTTATTGTTTTGGTTAGATCTGTAGACAGTTAGAATAGCCTGTCTATCTCTGTATCTGGTATCTGCCTGCCTATGTAATCTGCTCCTTTCCCTCAAAAAAATGGTGAAATTAATTTCATGCACATGAAATTAATTTGAATTGTTTAATACTCGTAGTCAGTCAGTCAGTAGTCTCGTACCGGTATTTCTATGTCTATTATTATACTGTTATAGGCCTAGGCCTACTCAGATTATGAGGCTGTTATGTATAATAAAAATATTGATTGAGAAAACCATGTTTATCTAAAATCTTTATAATTTTTGGGGAAATTTTTCCCGCTATTTCCCCGAGGAGACCGGGAAATTTGAGAAAAATATCAGAGTCTTTTCATATATAGACAATATAGAAATGAATATGACTGTATTTTGTATGAGAAAAATTTTCCCGTGTTTTCCCACCAGCCAAGTGTTTCAGACACATGCGTTTTGCGTTTCAGCAGTTCAGTGCCCCCCAAACCGGAAATTCCAAAGTTGAAATTTGAACTTCTCCCCGACTGTGCAGCTGTGTAATACTGAAATTGAGATGACTGAATGCTGGAATGCGCAAAACCTAACAGCCTAACCAGCTAACGGCAGGAACGGTATCATAATCATACACACATTGTCATTGACCCAGCTGCCAGCAGCATACAGTCAGACAGTTGCTGCCATAGGCAGATAGGTGATAGCATAACTCTATAACTCTGTTAGGCATAACTCTGTACCGAGTACCGGTACTATAACAGTATAATTGCAGAATGCACACACACTAATCAGACAATACAGCAATAGCTGAATAGGCAGATACTGCAGTACGGGTACTGCTGTACTGACTGACTGAGATAGGCCTATAGGCTTTAATCGAGATACCCCAGATACGTCATTAATTTAAGTTTTTGCCCACAAATTCCGATCTAAACCATTGCTCGTTTTTTTTAAGGAGTTGGTTGAGTACTGGAGTAGTCATTCAGAAAAATTGCCTAAAAAATTTCATCGTGGGGATAATGTATGTAATAGCATGTAATAGGCCTAGGCGCCTAGCTGTCGCTTAGAAATGATAGCTGATCGGTCGATCGGTGTATCAGTGATGTAACTAATTTACACAATGGCCCAGACCAGAATATAGTGTCGTTATTCAAGTACCTGCCCCCCTCCCCCCCAACCCCAAAAAAAAAATAATAATAATAATTTCCTACAAATCTTATTGAGATAGCATGAAATTTGAAATAGAGATTCTGTAGTTTCATCTCCCTCCTCCTTTGTAAAAAGTTAGTTTTTCAAACTTTCCTCCTTAGTGGGTGAACCAGAATTGTTATTTTTGCGTTCATTCTATAGCTAAAAGCGTTTAAAAAAAGTCTCTCCGACGAAATTGCATCAGTTACACCGCAGCTAATTCTTCAAACCTGTAATGATTTGTTGGTACTACAGTACTGTAGTTTGCCGTGTTCACCGTGCAATGATTCCAAATATGTAAAAATAATTGAATTTGTTTAGGAAATAGCTGAGATATGGGCATTCGAAATTTCCATGTATTAACTTCCGCTGCAGGCCATTTATTCTATTAAATAAATACACAATGTTCTAGAATATTTTGTTTATCTCATAAGTAGCTTGGCAACAATGCAATGTCTACATGATAATACTAGTACATGGATGGATATTAATCCCTTAAGGGACCACTTTATCTACCTATATACTGTATTTTACGTCTACTGAACTCGGCAGAAGGGAAATTCATACTTTGTAAGCAGTGCATAACTTATTTATTATTCTAACTGGAGAGATCAGATCAACAGGACACGGACCGTACAGTGTAATTAGCCATATTAATAATTGTAATTGACTCGCATATTAAATTTTAGCTTTATTTTAGCTTCTGTGTCAGCTTCCCATTTTATGTTGTTTTACTGATAGTTTGTGTCGATTTTATTTATTTTACTTAATAAAGCCACCGGGGCGAAAAAAACCGGATGAATGAATGAACGAATGAATGAATTAATACATAATCAAAAATATTCTAGAACATTGTGTATTTATTAAATAGAATAAATATGGCCTACAGCGGAAACAAATACATGCAATTTCGAATGCCCGTATCTCAGCTGTTTACTAACCAAATTCGTAACTATTTACATTACTGTGTTCAAAGTACGTAGCACTTTGCAGCGTTATGACCCGAGTTTATTTATGTACCGAGCGAGCGCAGCGAGGGAGGTTTAAACAAGGGTCTTTAACGCTGAAAAGTGACCTTTGCATACAATGATGTATGTAATTTTGTGACATTATGTCAACTTGTCAGCGTTCGATATGTGAAGAAAGGATTTTAGGGATGCTCTCATTTAAACATTTTAATCATGTACTAATTCGAATATAAGTGAAATTTATTAACAGGTACACAGTATCAATTAAACATTTAAATCTAATTAAAGTTTATTGTTGTTATCTCCAGCGTGGATGCAATAAATCTTTGATCCATCTTCGACTGAGTCACCGTCTTTGTCCGTTCAGTTTTACTGAACACTGTCGCCATATTTTATTTGTTCATTTTCTTTAAAATGTCTTCTATGGGACGTATGGAATACAGTCTTACACGTTAAACAATTATTTACATAGAGTAGCTAGCTAGTCCTGTCACTTCAAACTTGACGTACGCATTATGCAAACACGTGCTGCTTTATTGAATAAAAAGCACAAATTAATATAAATGGAAATAATACATTCTGGAATACGGTAATTGAAGTTGTTTCCATGTCATTGATTACTTTGCAGTGTTCCGTCCTATAGGCCGCAACGCTGCAAAGTAGTACTTTGCAGCGTTACGAGTAATTCACCAGAACGCTGTTTAGTTGACATATTGTAACAAAATATAATAAAATGGTCAGCTTTCCACTAGTACCAACAAATCACTACAGGTTTGAAGAATAACTGAGGTGTTAATGATACAATTTCGTCGGAGACACCTTTTTTAAAAAATAAATAAACAAGTATAAACAATAGAGTTTTACACCCCCATTGTTTACTAGGATGTCGCGTACGACCTTTAATGACCCTTTTTAAACGCTTGTAGTTAAAGAATGAAAGCAAAAATAACAATTACTGTATGGCTCACCCACTAAGGATGAGGGAGATGAAACTACTGTATCTCTGTTTCAAATTCAATGCAATTTCATTAAGATTTGTAGAAAAAGTTGGGGGGGGGGGGGGGGGGGGGGCAGGTACCTGAATAACGACACTACTGTATATTCCAGGACATGGTACTGGTAAATAAAAAAAAATTTCGACCGTAACAACCGGGTGAAAATGACTTCAAAGTTAGCAACTTTTTCAATGTGCATAGCAACGGCCCTTTCGCTCGTACCACTAAAACTGCTACTGTACAATCGGCATGGTGCAATGCAGCTGCATTATATATTACATTACATATACAGAATATTAAGAATGCTGTGCCGGCTCTTCGGCAAAGTTGCAGCTCCACAACTCCCTATCACCCATGACATTTGCTAGATCATCCGCATCCTCAAGGCCAGTGTCCTTTAAGATGCGTCTCAAGAAAGTCATGGGCTGTCCATGCTTCTTCACTCCATGAGGCCGCCAAAGAACAAGATAATGCACTGGCTGGTTCTCACGGCGAAATCAATGTCCTGCAAAGCGGAGGCGGCTTTGTTGAAGTGTCAAGTTCAGGGGAACCAATGAGACATCTCCAATGTTATATAGTGTCTGGTTGGAGATGTGTGCATTGTACTTGACACAGCAAACCCGGCCATTCATGTAAATTTGAGAGATTTGGTGTCCTCATTAGTTAGAGCCCAGCATGGACTCCCATAGAAGTGTACTGGAACTACTGCTGCTCTAAATAATCGTACCTCAAGTTTCCGATTAATTCTATGACTTCCAAATCCTGGAAACCCATACAAGGCCGCCCATGCATTTACCTGACGTATTTAAAGTCCTCACCTGACTTCCGGATCCATGATCCCAGGTAACAGAAGTCGTCGACTTGCTCAAAAAAACCATCCTTTGAGCTTATGCTCATACGATCAGACACTGGCAACATTTTGGTCTTTCTGGAGTTAACAAAAGCAGCCTGTTAATTAGCTGAGGAGCGGTTGGGCTCTCTCTGGTGATTCTGAGTGCACTACTAGGTCATAAGCAAAGACTAGATCAGTTAGGTACTTGGCTGGATTTCCTCGACCTCTGGAGCAGGTAGAGGTGGTGTTACCATCACCCCATCGTCATTATGATGATCTGAGGACATGCGTAGAACATAAGTCAACCACAATTATGAATAAGAATGGTGCAAGTCTCCCTGGAGGACTCCATATAACACTTCGAATGGTTCTGTGTCACCGTCAACAGTAGACACAAATGTCGTCGAGCCATCGTGTACCGATGTGATTGCTGAAATAATTTCATCAGGAATCCCATATAATGAAAGTATGCTGAACATACTTGAGCGGGAGACTCAATCAAACGCCTCGAGAAAGTCAATAAAATTACATCCAGATGTCTTTCTCTTTTTTTGATAACTCTTCAATTATCCTTCTAAGTGCCAAAATGGGCTCCATGGTCCCACGACCTTTACGGAACCCATTCTGATTTCCACGGAGCAATCTCTCAATGGGATCCCTGAAGCGATTTAATATCGCTTCTATTTAATATTGTATAGGAAAAAACCGTCAGGTTGCCCTTCTTGGGAACTGGCACCAACTAATTTGTTTTCATTTCTTGTAGGACTACTCTCGTCGTTCTGTACCTCAGACATCAGGTGGGACACCATCTACTCCGCTGGCACGATTGGTCTTAAATTATCTTTGCAGCAGCCTTCACCAAGTGTCCGCGTGGCCTGTCCACCTTGCGTATTTTCTCCATGAGACTGCCACAGCACAACAATGTGCACAGCCCGGTCCTCACGGCGAATGCAATGTCCTGCGAGGCGGAGGCGGCTCTGTTCAAGTCTTAAGCTTGTGGGGACCAAATGGAGATAAAATTAATGAAATTAAAAATATAATGACTATCTTACAATGTAGAGAGTTTAAAAATAGATACATCATTCTTTGAAATAATTGTCTTTCATTTTAATATAAGGAGTTAATATACCGTATATAGTATATTATAATAATAGGCCTAATAGGCTAATATGTATTTAATAAATCGCTTAAGGACACAGTTCCATAGCACTGATCCTCAATAAGAAATTGAAGACTGGCCTACAACTAAGTTTTTCGTCGTAGAAAATAATTATTTACTGCCGTTGAACGTGTACAGTAATATAAGCGCGTACATCTCTCGCGAGGGTGAAGAGTCTACCCAAATCGGATGAGTAATCATCATATTGAATTCCGTGCATGAAGAGAGTACTGTACTTTACAATACATGTTTTACATGCATAATTGTTAACCTCTTATATATCGGGAACAAATGCCTTAACCTACAGTATCTGAGAATAATGAGATACATCTGAGTATTTTATTTTTCTTAACCTATGTATATTTGTTTCTATATAATATATTCCCAGACAACAATACAATATTGTAAGGGTAAATAAACTAAGGCTAATTGTAAGGGTTCTTGGTCATAATAAAGGGTTCGGGTCATAATAAAGGGTTCGGGTCATAATAAAGGGTTCGGGTCATAATAAAGGGTTCGGGTCATAATAAAGGGTTCGGGTCATAATAAAGGGTTCGGGTCATAATAAAGGGTTCGGGTCATAATAAAGGGTTCGGGTCATAATAAAGGGTTCGGGTCATAATAAAGGGTTCGGGTCATAATAAAGGGTTCGGGTCATAATAAAGGGTTCGGGTCATAATAAAGGGTTCGGGTCATAATAAAGGGTTCGGGTCATATTAAAGGGTTCGGGTCATAATAAAGGGTTCGGGTCATAATAAAGGATTCGGGTCATAATAAAGGATTCGGGTCATATTAAAGGGTTCGGGTCATACATAAAGGGTTCGGGTCATAATAAAGGGTTCGGGTCATAATAAAGGGTTCGGGTCATAATAAAGGGTTCGGGTCATAATAAAGGGTTCGGGTCATAATAAAGGGTTCGGGTCATAATAAAGGGTTCGGGTCATATTAAAGGGTTCGGGTCATAATAAAGGGTTCGGGTCATAATAAAGGATTCGGGTCATAATAAAGGATTCGGGTCATATTAAAGGGTTCGGGTCATACATAAAGGGTTCGGGTCATAATAAAGGGTTCGGGTCATAATAAAGGGTTCGGGTCATAATAAAAAGAGTTCGGGTCATAATAAAGAGTTCGGGTCATAATAAAGGGTTCGGGTCATAATAAAGGGTTCGGGTCATAATAAAGGGTTCGGGTCATAATAAAGGGTTCGGGTCATAATAAAGGGTTCGGGTCATAATAAAGGGTTCGGGTCATAATAAAGGGTTCGGGTCATAGTAAAGGGTTCGGGTCATAATAAAGGGTTCGGGTCATAATAAAGGGTTCGGGTCATAATAAAGGGTTCGGGTCATAATAAAGGGTTCGGGTCATAATAAAGGGTTCGGGTCATAATAAAGGGTTCGGGTCATAATAAAGGGTTCGGGTCATAATAAAGGGTTCGGGTCATAATAAAGGGTTCGGGTCATAATAAAGGGTTCGGGTCATATTAAAGGGTTCGGGTCATAATAAAGGGTTCGGGTCATAATAAAGGATTCGGGTCATAATAAAGGATTCGGGTCATATTAAAGGGTTCGGGTCATACATAAAGGGTTCGGGTCATAATAAAGGGTTCGGGTCATAATAAAGGGTTCGGGTCATAATAAAGGGTTCGGGTCATAATAAAGGGTTCGGGTCATAATAAAGGGTTCGGGTCATAATAAAGGGTTCGGGTCATATTAAAGGGTTCGGGTCATAATAAAGGGTTCGGGTCATAATAAAGGATTCGGGTCATAATAAAGGATTCGGGTCATATTAAAGGGTTCGGGTCATACATAAAGGGTTCGGGTCATAATAAAGGGTTCGGGTCATAATAAAGGGTTCGGGTCATAATAAAGAGTTCGGGTCATAATAAAGAGTTCGGGTCATAATAAAGGGTTCGGGTCATAATAAAGGGTTCGGGTCATAATAAAGGGTTCGGGTCATAATAAAGGGTTCGGGTCATAATAAAGGGTTCGGGTCATAATAAAGGGTTCGGGTCATAATAAAGGGTTCGGGTCATAGTAAAGGGTTCGGGTCATAATAAAGGGTTCGGGTCATAATAAAGGGTTCGGGTCATAATAAAGGGTTCGGGTCATAATAAAGGGTTCGGGTCATAATAAAGGGTTCGGGTCATAATAAAGGGTTCGGGTCATAATAAAGGGTTCGGGTCATAATAAAGGGTTCGGGTCATAATAAAGGATTCGGGTCATAATAAAGGGTTCGGGTCATAATAAAGGGTTCGGGTCATAATAAAGGGTTCGGGTCATAATAAAGAGTTCGGGTCATAATAAAGGGTTCGGGTCATAATAAAGAGTTCGGGTCATAATAAAGGGTTCGGGTCATAATAAAGGGTTCGGGTCATAATAAAGGGTTCGGGTCATAATAAAGGGTTCGGGTCATAATAAAGGGTTCGGGTCATAATAAAGGGTTCGGGTCATAATAAAGGGTTCGGGTTATAATAAAGGGTTCGGGTCATAATAAAGGGTTCGGGTCATAATAAAGGGTTCGGGTCATAATAAAGGGTTCGGGTCATAATAAAGGGTTCGGGTCATAATAAAGGGTTCGGGTCATAATAAAGGGTTCGGGTCATAATAAAGGGTTCGGGTCATAATAAAGGGTTCGGGTCGTAATAAAGGGTTCGGGTCATAATAAAGGGTTCGGGTCGTAATAAAGGGTTCGGGTCATAATAAAGGGTTCGGGTCATAATAAAGGGTTCGGGTCATAATAAAGGGTTCGGGTCATAATAAAGGGTTCGGGTCATAGTAAAGGGTTCGGGTCATATTAAAGGGTTCGGGTCATACATAAAGGGTTCGGGTCATAATAAAGGGTTCGGGTCATAATAAAGGGTTCGGGTCATAATAAAGGGTTCGGGTCATAATAAAGGGTTCGGGTCATAATAAAGGGTTCGGGTCATAATAAAGGGTTCGGGTCATAATAAAGGATTCGGGTCATAATAAAGGATTCGGGTCATATTAAAGGGTTCGGGTCATACATAAAGGGTTCGGGTCATAATAAAGGGTTCGGGTCATAATAAAGGGTTCGGGTCATAATAAAGAGTTCGGGTCATAATAAAGAGTTCGGGTCATAATAAAGGGTTCGGGTCATATTAAAGGGTTCGGGTCATAATAAAGGGTTCGGGTCATAATAAAGGGTTCGGGTCATAATAAAGGGTTCGGGTCATATTAAAGGGTTCGGGTCATAATAAAGGGTTCGGGTCATAATAAAGGATTCGGGTCATAATAAAGGATTCGGGTCATATTAAAGGGTTCGGGTCATACATAAAGGGTTCGGGTCATAATAAAGGGTTCGGGTCATAATAAAGGGTTCGGGTCATAATAAAGGGTTCGGGTCATAATAAAGGGTTCGGGTCATAATAAAGGGTTCGGGTCATAATAAAGGGTTCGGGTCATAATAAAGGGTTCGGGTCATAATAAAGGGTTCGGGTCATAATAAAGGGTTCGGGTCATAATAAAGGGTTCGGGTCATAATAAAGGGTTCGGGTCATAATAAAGGGTTCGGGTCATAATAAAGGGTTCGGGTCATAATAAAGGGTTCGGGTCATAATAAAGGGTTCGGGTCATAATAAAGGGTTCGGGTCATAATAAAGGGTTCGGGTCATAATAAAGGGTTCGGGTCATAATAAAGGGTTCGGGTCATAATAAAGGGTTCGGGTCATAATAAAGGGTTCGGGTCATAATAAAGGGTTCGGGTCATAATAAAGGGTTCGGGTCATAATAAAGGGTTCGGGTCATAATAAAGGGTTCGGGTCATAATAAAGGGTTCGGGTCATAATAAAGGGTTCGGGTCATAATAAAGGGTTCGGGTCATAATAAAGGGTTCGGGTCATAATAAAGGGTTCGGGTCATAATAAAGGGTTCGGGTCATAATAAAGGGTTCGGGTCATAATAAAGGGTTCGGGTCATAATAAAGGGTTCGGGTCATAATAAAGGGTTCGGGTCATAATAAAGGGTTCGGGTCATAATAAAGGGTTCGGGTCATAATAAAGGGTTCGGGTCATAATAAAGGGTTCGGGTCATAATAAAGGGTTCGGGTCATAATAAAGGGTTCGGGTCATAATAAAGGGTTCGGGTCATAATAAAGGGTTCGGGTCATAATAAAGGGTTCGGGTCATAATAAAGGGTTCGGGTCATAATAAAGGGTTCGGGTCATAATAAAGGGTTCGGGTCATAATAAAGGGTTCGGGTCATAATAAAGGGTTCGGGTCATAATAAAGGGTTCGGGTCATAATAAAGGGTTCGGGTCATAATAAAGGGTTCGGGTCATAATAAAGGGTTCGGGTCATAATAAAGGGTTCGGGTCATAATAAAGGTTCGGGTCATAATAAAGGGTTCGGGTCATAATAAAGGGTTCGGGTCATAATAAAGGGTTCGGGTCATAATAAAGGGTTCGCAGAATTTGTAGAAAAAATATGTGTCTATTGTAAGCTTGAAAACACTTTCGAGGTTTTGGAAATGATATATTGAATGTGGTGTTCCATGTAATTTTGCAGTCACTGAACACGTCCATGAAGTGCTTGATTTGATTAACTCTTCCAAGTACAGTTTTCGCAAATTTGAATGCCAGAATGTCACATGTTTTAATGACACATTTTAATATTTTGAAGTCAGACGATTTATGTCCATACAGTATAGGAATCATCCGGGTTTCCAGATGAAGCCGGTGATCTTTATGCGTCGTTGCTCAACACTGATGTGTATCGTTAGAGATGAGTTCATATCCGATGCTCGGATGCTGAGAGACATCTGTTTGGTTGATCACGCGATCACTGTTCAGCTGTTAGTTTCCTGACGAATATTGTGAACCACGGATATTTGCAATATTGTATATTCTGTGTAGCCGGCCCATAGAACGCCATGGGCGGGCCACAAGTAATGCTACTGTACAAGCCTAATGTTACATATAGGCATTGACTCTTTATCTCAAATAGGCTAATGTTAGAGAGTAGCACCTGCTTATACACCCCCGCTGTGTGTACCCTACCACAAGTACAGTAACACATGGCGTGTTGGCATTATACAGTGCACCACTGTATGTAGACCTACTGTTTGTTCTGTAGGACTACATTTATATTAATAAACTGTTTTATAAAGTATATAAAACGTTTTTACCCATTTTATGAAGTGAATCTTGCGTTTCTTCATATAGGCGGTATTTATGTACACAAGTACAGTATGTATTTGTCTGTGACAAAAATTATGCACAATAGGCCTACCGTAAGTACAGTAAACCTGTATATACAGTAGTACTGTGTAGGATAAAATATAAGTATATCTTTACTAAAATAATAAAATATAACTAACTGTAAACATGTATCGAAATAATAACATGATATATATACAGTAATATAAGCATAAACATATGGGCGGGTTTAACTCATTATCCCGATCACCATAATATTTAATATACTGTAGGCCCTACAGCAGATTAGCCTACACAGACAGACAGATAGTAGAATAATAATTTTTAATCCTAGTAAATGAAAGAAAATAAATTCATACATTATTCAACAGTATAAGTAAAATTATTGCATAAACACAGCCCACACATTTCCTAACACAAAATCTGAGTGAGGAACAGACAGATAGTAGAATAATAATTTTTAATCCTAGTAAATGAAAGAAAATAAATTCATACATTATTCAACAGTATAAGTAAAATTATTGCATAAACACAGCCCACACATTTCCTAACACAAAATCTGAGTGAGGAAAGCATATGTGAATAAAGCCTTGATGCTGCCCCGACCTTCGGGTAGCAGATAGGAGTAGCGCCCATCCCTACCCTCGGGTAGCAGATAGGGTAGCGCCCGCTCCTACCATCGGATAGCAGAGACGATATATATTATTATATTAGCATATATTATTTCTTTCTTAACCTGTCCAGTGTCCATACCAATTCGGACCGTACCGGTATATTGTTTTCGGTTTTGGTTCGTTTCAAGTTTCAACCCTTCTGTTCCTGTAATCTGTGTTTATAGTACCTCAGTACCTGGAGTCAGGGTGTAGGTCTACCTATTTCTGTATTATTCATTATTTGAATTGAATACCGGTGTAGCAGCATGGCGGAAAGAGACTCCTTTTTAACGTCTGTAACCTTTCTACGTACCGCGATACCCGTTGTGGTGGGAGCGGCAGCGGCGCTCGTAGTCTACGCCTTGTACCGTAAATCTCGCGGCCCAGACACACAAGTATTCCTCAAAGACCCACAAGTAAAGTACCCGGTTAAACTCATCCAAAGCGAGGTAGTCAGTCACGATACCCGCAGATTCCGATTCGCTCTCCCCTCGATGAAGCACGTGCTAGGCCTCCCTGTAGGCGCACACATCTACCTGTCCGCCCGCATAAACGGAGAGATAGTAGTTCGACCTTACACCCCGGTTACTAGCGATGACGATAAGGGATACTTCGAATTAGTCATTAAGGTTTACTTTAAAGACGTTCACCCCAAGTTTCCAAACGGGGGGAAAATGAGTCAACACTTGGAATCAATGTCTAAAGGAGATTATATAGATGTTAGAGGACCTTCTGGGTTGCTTCTTTATAAAGGAGGCGGGAAGTTTGATATAAAAGCGGATAAGAGGTCGCCTCCAGTGGAGCGTAGCGTCTCCAAAATGGGATTGATCGCCGGGGGAACTGGGATCACCCCGATGTTACAGATAATCCGAGATGTTATAAAGAGAGGCCCTTCCGACTCCTCCGAGATGTGGCTCCTGTTCGCGAACCAGACCGAGGAGGACATTCTCCTCCGAGATGAGTTGGAGGACCTGGTGGCCGCGCATCCGACCCGATTCCATCTGTGGTACACGGTGGACCGTCCCACCGCGGGCTGGGCTTACAGTTCGGGGTTTATTAACGAGGATATGTTGCGTGATCATCTCCCCTCCCCGGGCGACGACTCTATTGTGCTGATGTGCGGCCCGCCTCCCATGGTGAACTTCGCTTGTATTCCTAATCTAGAGAAACTCGGCTTCAACAAAAACTCGCGATTCGCTTATTGAATAAGATTTCTTTGTGCTCGATTATTGAATGACGGTTTAGTTACCCATGAATCTGTGTTACAGTATATAAAGCCCCGTTCAAACTGCTAGCTTAACTCCTATTCACCAGATATTTATTAGCGCTCATTGACCGCAAGTGAAAAAATGTGATTTCCAGAGACAGGGGTGTGGTGGGGGGAAACTCGAAGCATCTCGGCGAATTAATATCCCGCCTCAATGTTAAATTATAAATTAACGGAAAGGAGCAGGTTACAGGGGCATGTTATTCTAACCAAAACAATAAACAAAAGACAATATAACAGGTTAAAGGGGCATGTTATTCTAACCAAAACAATAATCAAAAGACAATATAACAGGTTACAGTTTTATTTTTGATAGTAATCAGCTGTTATTTGCGTCGATTTACTTCTGGACAGGGATGCATTTTACATTTATTGTTTTGGTTAGATAACACAGCCACTCTAACAATACACCGTTCCCTTCTTAGTGTTTTAAATTAAATTATATTAACTTTAAATATTAATTTTTTAAACACAAGATTGCTGTTTGCGGTCATTTTGCGCCATTAACCATTCACACTGCCTCATTAAGTTACCTAGAATCTAGCTTCTCTAAGCCAGTTCGCTGTGTGAGCGCTTTCTTAACTAAAACTGTGAACTGGACCGAATACTGATATTATTTTTATGTTCCCTGGTTCCCAGTTACATAATTTATATGTTCGGAATTCCTAGTACATTTTAGTTAGAGACGATTCGAATTGATTATTACAATTTATTTATTATGCAAACCATATTATTCATTTATCATTAGATTCAGATGTATTGGGTTGTAGGTGAAAGTTTATTAAATGTCGAAAAAAATATAAAAACATTAAATAAATTATAGTTAATCCGAAGAATTTAATGTTATTATGACCACCTTGGCGCTTGGCGTAGTGGTTAAATCCGTTGCCTTGAATTCACAAATCTCCTGAGGTCGAGGGATCGATCCCGCAGGACAGTTTTCGTTTCGGCACGAATGCTTTAAAGGTACACTACTCGCGTATCTCTGCCTTGCATCTTACATGGTAGCTAAATGAGAGTACAAGAATGAGTACCTTTAGGGAGTATAGTTCTGGGGGGGAAGGGGGCTATGGTCTAACAGCCGAAAAAACTTTTTTACTTTACTTTTTTATTTATAGACCTAACAAATGCCTTGGAAAGTTAATTCAATTCAAAGGTCAATTTAATTTGATATCAAACCGTCTCATTTTGAATTACTTAATTAATGAAATTCAATTTCCAACGATTAGACTTACTTGTAACGAACCCGCATTATAGGCGGGGTGATTATTTTTACTCGCACAGTTTCGAGTCTTAGCAGTGTTATAAAGCTGGCCAGTCTGCGTTTAGGAAAAAAATTTTTAAGACAAAACAGGACGAAAGAGGTGCTAAAGAGGTATTCGGACTTTCTTCTTGTTCTTGGTACTTCTACTGTAATTATCATCTGTTAGCGAAGAACCAACATAAGGGGATGGGTGTCTGGATTGTTGTGGTAATTTGGTTAAATATATTAGCAGAATAAACGATTCAGGAATTATTGGTTTGGTATGTATAGAACTAACTATCTTATCTGCCAATGTTGAATTATAATGTATGTATGTATAATTCGATAAATAATAGCGTAGAATATTAGTTAAATTAATTCTTTGTAAATGAATCTTTCCGAAAACGGCCATGCCATGTATATTTATTGAGCACAGATTGGTTTAGAAGGTTCGGATTGACGTCAAGTTTGAATCGGTATTGTTTTCGAATTAGCTTACAGTGTAGGCTAACTGCACTTAGCTTTTTGCCGTTATTTCGCGTTATAGCGCTCTCTGCAGCCGCAGCAGTGAAGGTCTATGCAGCCAACGGCGAGCTGCTAGTTCTCAAGGGATTCTCTCCGTATTCGTATCAGTTGCTAATATAGCTATGCCAATCAATAAACAAATTATATTATATTATTATGGGTGATATTGTATACTAGTAAATGCCGTGCCGGGCAGGGTGTAGATGGGAGGCAGGGCAGGGTAGCTGCAAAGGAGAAAGTGTATATGCACAGACACCCGCGAGCAGCTGGACTGGGTAATGATAGGCCTCCTAGGTGTTCGCGGGCCTTCTAATTCCCGGCCATCATATCCACATAACTTGTTCACCAACCCCCCCCCCCCCCCCGCAACAAAAAAATGAAAATAATATTTCAAAATTTGAAATTAAACAATGCAATGGTGTATTTAGTTTTTTGTCGAGGCGTAGGATAAACCATGAGGGTGAAAATGTTAAAACTTTAAAAGTGGCGTTGTAAGACACGAATGTAACAATGTCCTGGAATATAGTGAGTGGCGTTGTAAGACACGAATGTAACAATGTCCTGGAATATAGTGAGTGGCGTTGTAAGACACGAATGTAACAATGTCCTGGAATATAGTGTCGTTATTCAAGTACCTGGACGCCCCCCCCCCCCCCCCCCCAAAAAAAAAATTATACAAATCTCAATGAGATTGCATGAAATTTGAAACAGATGGTTTCACCTCCCTCCTCATTGCTGGGTTAGCCAGAATTTTTATTTTTGCTTTCTTTCTTTAGCTACAAGCGTTTAAAAAAAAGGTGTCTCCGTCGATATTGCCCCAGTTACACCGCAGTTATTCTTCAAACATTTAGTGATTTGTTGGTACTAGTGGAAAGCTGAAAAGGATTCCAAATATGTAAAAATATTTTAATTTGGTTTGGAATTAGCTGAGATATTGGTATTCGAATCTTGCATGTATTTGCCATTTATTCTATTTAATAAATAGGCCTAAACAATATTCTGGAACATTTTGTTAATCTAATAAGTAGCTTGGCAACAATGCTATGCCTATAATAATAGTTCTAGAATATGGTGTATTTATTAAATATAATAAAATAGCCTTGCGCAGGTGTAAAAGCATGCAACTTTAGAACGCTCATATCTCAGCTATTTTACGACAAAATACAGATTGTGATACATATTTGGAATCCTTGCAAGGCCAGCTTTCCTTCAATATCCACAAATCGCTATAAGGTTGAAGAATAACTGCGGTGTAACAGGCGCAATACCGACGGAGACACCTTTTTCAAACGCTTGTAGCAAAAGAATGAAAGCAAAAATAAAATTTCTGGCTCACCCAGTCAGTGGTCGGGAGGTGAAACTATCTCTGTTTCAAATTTCATGTGATCTCATTACGATTTGTAAAAAAATTTTGGGGGGGGGGGGGGTCACCTTACCTTCCCATACCCCCTCACACTCCCTCTCATATGTTATCTACTTTCACGTGTTGGCCTACCATACATACACAATGTCCTGGAATATAGTGTCGTTAACTATATTCCAGGACATTGTGTATGTATGGTAGGCCAACACATGAAAGTAGATAACATATGAGAGGGAGTGTGAGGGGGTATGGGAAGGTAAGGTGACAAATGGAGTGGAAATAGTGGCCTTTGATTAAAAGGCCAAAGTCTACATATTTATATTATAAGCTCCAACGAGTTAATTTGATGTTTTCAAATTTATTCAGTAATTTCCTCATCTTACAATAATTAATTGAATACACTATGTCCGAATATAAATATTCAGAAGAACTCGAGAAGAAAAGATATGACTTACCACTAACACTACGGGAACTTTGTATTAGCCTACTGCCCCATGTATTAGCTGAAGTAATAGTGGAATCTGAAGTTAGGAAGTTACGAAATCAAACGACAGATTACCAAGAGGACACTATATTAAGCAGATGGTTAGAGACTAGTTTGCCACCTAAACTTCGTCTCGACTCTTGGAAGGAGGTTATTCGCGCCTATCTTTTGGCCCACAATCAACTAGACTTGAATCTTCGAACTCAGAAACTCATAATATCGACCACAAATCCACCTGTGATGAGTAGAATATCAACGGTTGTGTGGCAGCAAATGGTGCGAGGCTTCTACTTTTCTACCTCTTATATATATCGCAGACAATTAACTCTACCGACGGCGTATTTAAGAGTAACGCGACACGTATCAAGTTTAGTCGGTAGAATTAATTCATTATGGAATTACATAAAGAATTATATAATAAAAATATCAAGTAGTCATCCTCAGAAGGTGCCAAACCCAATAAGCTCGAGAGCTCCAAGACAAACACCAACATTATCTAACATTATGGAAACATACAAGGGTATGTTCCCTTTCCAATGCTTATCCCCCCATGTACCGTTGGAGATAAAAATTGACAGCGAATTTCAAAAGGAATTTCCTGAAGAAATCATCTTGATTTTACTGCAATGGCTTCCTCAACTGTCCCCTTCGTTATCATCTTTGGAAATCACTGAAATGAGAAATCGTTACAAAGAAACGTTGAGGTCAGTTTTTTCAAGTGGAATTGAGTTTACCCAAATAACAACATTACAGCTTAGCTGTATAGATGAAGTTACTATTATTAGTATAACAGAATGTTGTTCCAACCTGGTAACTTTGTATATACCTCACTCTGACCTCACTAACATCGCCCTTAAGGGTGTATCCAAACTGAAACGATTACGTAGACTCAACATCGAGGGATGTGGTGTATCTGTGGACGATGTGATGAACCTCCACTCATTGTGTCCACGAGTGGTAATTATTACAGATAATTGTACAGAGTTACTTTCTGCTGTACTTAACAAACTCATACCTTCTCCAGTACGAACTGAACCAACATGAATGAAGTTCAGTTGTCAGTAGAGGGAATAAGACCATCACAAATATAGTTAGTTATTAATTATGTTCTAATGTGAGAAATAGCTACAGTAGATGAGATTCCACATATAAATTTCATAGATAAAACATAAATATTATCTATTACTATTATCTACAACATTATAAGTAAATTATATTAAAATGACAATAAAATTGAATAAACTTAACTCGCGTTGCTTGTTTTGGTATTGCAGATAGATATTAAACATATAGTGCGTAATCGTAGAGACATAACAGCACATAAGACAATTTTCAAAAATGATATTTTTCACCAAAGTGTTGGAAGATGGCGCTATGTATCTTATATGGCGCTATGTGATATGTGTGATGGCGCTATGTATCTTATACACCATGTCCCGTAATATAGTGTCATTTTCTGATGACACGGACCCCCCCCCCCCCAGATTTTTCTACAAATCTTTATCATATTGCTTGAACTTTGAAACACCACTACTGTAGTTCCACTCAGTGTCGTTGACCCCATGAATCCGGAATTTTCGAATTCGCCCTAAAAAATTTTTAAAAAGCGTTTTAAAAAAGCGTCTTTTGCCAAAATTCACCCTCCGTATCGTGGCCATTCTTCACATTAGTCGTATTTTTTTCATATCATTAGAAAGCTTGCGTTGCAAGGATTCAAAATATGTAACAATATCTGAATTTCGTTGAGAAACAGCTGAGATATAGGCGTTCAAAGATTGCAAGAAGTATCGTTCGCTGTAGGTCATTTATTCTATTTAATAAATACAATAATAATTTATTATATTTTGTTATTATTATTAATAATGATATATTATTATAGTTAATTATAATAATATTATAATTAGCACTCCTCCCACATTGAGGAGGATAATTTATGCCCGTATATGGACATCGCTTATCTTCAACTATTTGGAATTGTGAAATAAAGATAAAGATCTGCCCCCAACCAATATCACACATGTATAATGTCGGCTGACTAAGTTATGTAAATTGTATTCGGTACTCTACATGTGGTCGAGTCAATCTAGAAAAAAACCCATAGTATTTCACAATCAATCCGAACCACATTATATAATAGTTTGTTAATGGCCAAAAAAGTCTATAAAATGTATTTTGCTAATCATATGTTTATCCATGGAAATTATGTGTAATAACTATTTACATACTTGTGTTTAAAGTAGCACTTTACAGTCTGATGATCCGAGTGGCTTTGTTACACGAACGAACGTTAGTGAGTGAGTGAAAATAAAGCCACGAGGATTAGAACACTGTAAAGTACTTTATTCCAAAATTGTAACATTACTCAACGCCTGTTCTCGCTTTCAGACCTTTGGCAGTTTAACCCGCCAAATTAGGATGTCTTTTAGATAATAAATCACTTTTAGCCTCTGACAAGTATTTGATTCACTACACTAGTCGAAACCAATCTGTGCGCGATCATTCACCCGCTGGATATACCCGGGAGATTGGGTTCGACGGCTTAATCTTATTGCTATGTAAGCCTAATGTATTATTCGACTGACAGTATTATATAATCTCTGACAATATTATTCACCTTCGGGGAATATTAACAGTTCCTTTAGGACGTGGCGCTCTATCTATAAAAACAGAGTTATGACTTAAACTACTCACAACGATATGGCTTAGTTACAATTCACATATATGGCGCATTCTTTAGGAAATGCTTCGTTATCAGTCTCGCTCATACACAACGCTGCACAATGCTGCACACTAATCTGCCGATCTTCACTGATTTTAGTCACATATAACAGGAACACAGACCGACTCATGTAGGGTCTATCAGATAACATTAGATTCACTTCAAACCACTTTAACATAAGTCACAATCGTTATATGTAACCTTTCTCTCTTACCTTCGGTATATCAAGAATATTGGGTTTTCGGGGTTATTTATCGTTATTCCAAATATAATAATTCATCAACCATATTATGAAGAACCGACAGTAAATAGCAGTATAACAATATAAAAGTATGCACAGGTATATTAGATTAGGTATGTTGCGTTGATTGAGTATGGGCCAGTTAACCAGTATTTTGGTTGGTTTGTTTG